>JASVEL010003616.1:0-75049 GCA_032618575.1 Nicotiana noctiflora
GCTAAGCAGTATTTACATTATTTCCCCTCTTATGGAACGATTGATGTTGATGTTTCTTCTCTTATTCTTATGTTATCAATCTTGTTGGTACTTCCCGATTCCTATAAGGTTCATAGTGAAGAGTTAGTCCTAATAAGGTGTACATAGGATACCGACCTTACGTCACTCCGAAAGGTCTACAAGGTGTTTCCACGAGTCGAGCATGCATTATATATATGTATCTATTTTACTCTACCGAGCCGCGCTATAGTCGGCCGGGTACGGCACCTATTGTGCAACCACTGATCAGCTGGGTTTTACCGAGCTCCACGTGGCCGGGTACGATTCTACCGAGCCTTATAATGGCCGGGTATGTTTTTACGAGCCTATTACGGCCGAGTACGATGTGATGATGATGATGCCCACAGAGGCGTATGTTTTAAAAGATTATGTATTTATACATATGTATCATGCATTTCATGTCGGTAGCCCTCAGAGGTACTCATATGTTACAGGTGTTATATTCTCTATCCCTGCTTACATTACTGTTCGTATTTATGGTTTTCTGCCTTACATACTCAGTACTTTATTCGTACTGACGTCCTTTTATTTGTGGACGCTGCATGTCGTGCTGCAGGTCCTGATAGACAGGCAGGTCTTGGTCTTGGCATGCATTTTTATTATAGACATTATGGGTATGTCGGGGCCCTGTTTCGACTATGTTGCAGAACTTATGTTCCTTTAGAGGCTCATAGACAATTGTCGACTCATGTATAGTTTGGTATGCCTTGTCGGCTGGTTTTTGTTGTATAGTCTTTCATTTTAGCGTGGTAGCTTCTACCATATGTATATAGTTTCCTGATTGTCCGGTCATCCCATGTTATGTAGGTTCATGCAATCATATTTTATTGTTGGTTGTCCATGATCCATGTCTACCATTTATATTGGTCTCGTCAGCCCTAAAAGATAATAAAGAAGGTTAGATAAAATGTACGTCGGTGCTCGGCAAGTATGGTCGGGTGCTAGTCATGGTCCTCCAGTTTGGGTCGTGACATAATAAACACATAATAATTATATTGATACCTCAACAGTTGGACATGTAATATATTTGCACGAGGTTACAGATAAACTTACAATTAGGGATTGTTACCTTCTTCCTGAATCTAGATCGTGCATAGAGTTGAGTCGTAAGTGTTCGTCTCTAATATTCACCTTGTTTTCTTTCAGCGATGCCTTCGACTAGGAAACAAACAATAAGTAGACGGCTTGATACAGCTGCGGGAGAGGGTACCAGTCAGGTGCCCCAAGACAGAGCAGGCCAAAGTGAGGCTCAGAGTGAGATGCCGTCTCATACCTCATCTACTCCGTCTCCTCCAGAGGATATTAGGTGGCACCCAACACCTCCAGCTCCTCCGTCTGGCACTACAGACCAGGATATGCGGAGTGCTTTGCAGTTATTGACTAGCTTGGTAGTTGCTCAGGCTCAGAGGCAGAATACAGGTGTTGTTGATAAACCAGTTAGTACAAGAGTTCGTGATTTTATTAATTTAGACCCTCCAGTGTTTACCGGATCAGACCCCAAGGAGGATCCGCAGACTTTTATTGACCAGGTTCATCGTACACTACGGGTTATGCATGTTAGTGATACAGAGGCAGTAGAGTTGGCTTCTTATTGGCTACGGGATTTAGCGGTTCTTTGGTATGATAGTTGGGAGAGATCCAGGGGTTCGAACGCTCTTCTAGCGGTGTGGAAGGATTATTCTATCCCTGCTTACATTACTGTTCGTATTTATGGTTCTCTGCCTTACATAGTGCAGGTCCCCCATCACAGTAGGTTTTCCAGTTCAGCGGTGATTGGCGAGATCCCTTCTCCGGACTTGCCTTGGTCTTGGTATGCATTTATGTTATAGACATTATGGGTATGTCGGGGCCCTGTTCCGGCTATGTTGCAGCACTTATGTTCCTTTAGAGGCTCATAGACAAGTGTCGACTCATGTATAGTTTGGTATGCCTTGTCGGCTGGTTTTTGTTGTATAGTCTTCCATTTTAGCGTGGTAGCTTGTACCATATGTATATAGTTTCTTGATTGTCCTGGTCATCCCATGTTATGTAGGTTCATGCAATCATATTTTATTGTTGGTTGTCCATGATCCATGTCTACCATTTATATTGGTCTCGTCAGCCTAAAAGATAATAAAGAAGGTTAGATAAAATGTACGTTGGTGCTCGGCAAGTATGGTCGGGTGCTAGTCATGGTCCTCCAGTTTGGGTCGTGACAAACTTGGTATCCGAGCAAGTCTGTCCTAGGGATTGTCTATGAGCCATGTCTAGTAGAGTCTTGATTATGGATGTGTAGCGCGCCACATTTATAATCGGGAGGCTACATGACATCTAGGGTTGTTACCTTCTTCCTGAATCTAGATCGTGCATAGAGTTGAGTCGTAAGTGTTCGTCTCTAATATTCACCTTGTTTTCTTTCAGCGATGCCTTCGACTAGGAAACAAACAATTAGTAGACGGCTTGATACAGCTGCGGGAGAGGGTACCAGTCAGGTGCCCCAAGCCAGAGCAGGCCAAAGTGAGGCTCAGAGTGAGACGCCGTCTCATACCTCATCTACTCCGTCTCCTCCAGAGGATATTAGGTGGCACCCAGCACCTCCAGCTCCTCCGTCTGGCACTACAGACCAGGATATGCGGAGTGCTTTGCAGTTATTGACTAGCTTGGTAGCTGCTCGGGCTCAGAGGCAGAATACAGGTGCTGCTGATAAACCAGTTAGTACAAGAGTTCGTGATTTTATTAATTTAGACCCTCCAGTGTTTACTGGATCAGACCGCAAGGAGGATCCGCAGACTTTTATAGACCAGGTTCATCGTACACTACGGGTTATGCATGTTAGTGATACAGAGGCAGTAGAATTGGCTTCTTATCGGCTACGGGATTTAGCGGTTCTTTGGTATGATAGTTGGGAGAGATCCAGGGGTCCGAACGCTCCTCCAGCTGTGTGGAAGGATTTTTCTGAGGCCTTTCTTCGTCACTATTTGCCAGTTGAGATACGACGAGCTAGAGCTGATAAGTTCTTGAACCTTAGACAAGGTAATATGAGTGTGCGAGAGTATAGTATGCAGTTTGATTCTTTAGCAAGGTATGCTCCCCATATGGTGGCCGAGATGAGTGATAGGGTGCATTTGTTCGTGAACGGGTTGGGACCCCATCTGATAAATGAGTGTATGACAGCCTCCTTGGTAGAAGGCATAGATATTTCCCGTATTCAAGCTTATGCTCAGACCCTAGAGGATCGTAAGCGCCGGCAGAGGGCAGATAGGGAGCAGGATAGGGGCCAGCATAAGAGGGCGAGATTTGCAAGGTATTCCGATGACTTAAGAGGCAGCGCCAGGCCCCAGTCTTCGAGGAGTTCGGCGCCATCTGTAGCTAGTGCTCCTCCACAGTTTCAAAGCCCTCGATATGATCGATCCTATTTTGGTCCAGGTCAGAGTTCGCAGGCATCCGGATCGCAACATCACAGGGATACTAGTCAGACGAAACCCCCAACACCACGTTGTGATCAGTGCGACAAGGCCCACTTTGGACTGTGTCGTCGAGGTTCTGATGCGTGTTATTCTTGCGGACAGCCTGGCCATATGATGAGGGATTGTCCTAACAGGGGAGGTGATGGTATGGCTCACCCGACTAGATCTGTGTCTGGTTCTTCCTCATCAGTTCGACCTCCAGCACGGGGTTTTCAGCAGTCGACAGGTCGTGGTAGAGGTAGAGGTGCAGGGCCGAGTTCGAGTGGTGCTCAAAATCGAACATATGCTCTAGTAGGTCGACAGGATCTCGAGTCGTCTCCAGATGTTGTTACAGGTATATTATCTGTGTTTTCTTATGATGTATATGCGTTGATTGATCCCGGATCTACATTATCATATGTTACACCCTTTGTGGCTAATAAGTTTGGCATTGAACCCGAATTGATAAGTAAACCCCTTGCGGTATCTACTCCAATAGGAGATTCTGTGATTGCTAGAAGGGTATATAGAGGTTGCACTGTGATGATTTGTAGTCGTCAAACCTCGGCAGATTTATTTGAGTTAGAAATGGTTGATTTTGACGTGATACTGGGAATGGACTGGTTGGCCTCATGCTATGCAAATGTTGACTGTCGCATGAAGATGGTTAGGTTTCAATTTCCTGGTGAACCCGTCATTGAATGGAAGGGGAACATTGCTACATCGAAAGGTAGGTTTATTTCCTATCTTAAGGCAAGGAAAATGATCTCAAAATGTTACATTTATCATCTTGTTCGCGTTAGGGATGCAGAGGCGAAGCTGCCTACTCTACAATCTATCCCCGTGGTCAATGAATTTCCAGATGTTTTCCCAAATGAACTCCCAGGACTTCCTCCAGAAAGGGAGATTGAGTTTAGCATTGATGTGTTGCCCGACACTCAACCGATCTCTATCCCTCCATATAGAATGGCCCCGACAGAGCTGCGAGAGTTGAAGGCGCAGTTAAAGGACTTGCTGGATAAGGGCTTCATTAGGCCTAGCACTTCACCTTGGGGTGCGCTAGTCCTATTCGTGCGGAAGAAAGATGGGTCATTACGGATGTGTATCGACTATCGGCAGTTGAATAAGTTTACTATAAAGAACAAGTATCCACTTCCAAGAATTGACGACCTGTTTGACCAACTCCAGGGTGCCAAGTATTTCTCCAAGATTGACTTACGTTCAGGATATCATCAGGTGCGGGTTAAGGAGAAGGATATTCCAAAGACGGCCTTTCGGACAAGATATGGGCACTTTGAGTTCTTGGTGATGTGGTTCGGTCTAACAAATGCCCCAGCAGCTTTTATGGATCTCATGAATACTGTATTCAGGCCCTATCTTGATGTGTTCGTGATTGTATTCATTGATGACATTCTGGTGTATTCTCGTTCAGAGGAGGAACATGCGGGCCACTTGCGGATAGTATTACAGATGCTTCAGGATCGTAAGTTATATGCTAAGCTCGCCAAATGTGAATTCCGGCTGAACTCAGTAGCATTCCTTGGCCATGTGATATCCTGACGAGGGTATTAGTGTCGACACTCAGAAGATTGATGCAGTAAAGAATTGGCCGAGACCTACAACACCATCGGAAGTTCGTAGCTTCCTGGGGCTAGCAGGATATTATAGGCGATTTGTAGAAGGGTTTTCCTCTATATCAGCACCATTGACTAAGTTAACACAGAAAGCTACCAAGTTCCAGTGGTCTAACACTTGTGAATGTAGTTTTCAGGAGCTGAAGGATCGATTGACATCCGCACCGGTGCTCACTCTCCCTGAAGGAACAGAAGGATATGTGGTATATTGTGATGCCTCAGGTATAGGTTTGGGGTGCGTGTTGATGCAACATGGGAAGGTGATTTCATATGCATCAAGACAATTGAAGAAGCATGAAAAGAATTATCCAACCCATGATTTGGAATTGACTGCAGTAATATATGCTTTGAAGATATGGCGACACTACTTATACGGCGTCCATGTTGACATCTACACAGATCACAAGAGTCTACAATACATCTTCAAGCAGAAAGAGTTGAATTTGAGGCAGCGTAGGTGGCTTGAATTATTGAAGGACTACGACGTCGAGATATTGTATCATCCCGGTAAAGCCAATGTTGTGGCAGATGCTCTCAGCCGTAAGTCAATGGGAAGCTTAGTACATATTGATGCAGGTAGATGGGGGTTGACTAAAGAGCTTCATCAGCTAGCCAATATGAGAATCAGATTGTTAGACTCTGATGACGGAAGTGTTACTGTACAGAATACATCCGAATCATCTTTGGTAGCCGAGGTAAAAGCACGGCAATATGAAGATCCTATCTTACTACGATTGAGAGAGAACATTCAGCAGTGTAAAATTACGGCTTTTGAGATCGGAGGAGATGGGGCACTGAGATACCAGGGCCGATTATGTGTGCCGAATATGGCAGGGTTGCGAGAAAAGATTATGAATGAAATTCATCAATCCTGATATTCCATCCATCCTGGCTCAACAAAGATGTATCATGATGTCAAGGAGCAATATTGGTGGGATAACATGAAAAAGTCTATTGCAGAATTTGTAGCCCAGTGTCCCAATTGTCAACAAGTAAAGATAGAACATCCGAAACCCGGTGGATTGCTTCAGAATATAGAGATTCCGACCTGGAAATGGGAGGTGATTAATATGGACTTCGTTATTGGATTACCTCGATCTTATCATAAGTTTGACTCTATCTCGGTGATAGTTGATCGACTTACAAAATGTGCTCATTTTCTGCCAGTTAAGACAACTTACTCGGCTGAAGATTATGCGAAGTTGTATATCAAGGAGATTGTTAGGCTTCATGGTGTGCCGGTATCTATTATATCGGATCGAGGAGCTCAATTTACGGCTAACTTTTGGAGGTCTTTTCAGAAAGGTTTAGGCACACAGGTGAATCTCAGCACTGCATTTCATCCGCAGACTGACGGACAGGCTGAACGTACCATTCAGACATTGGAAGATATGCTACGAGCATGTGTTCTAGATTTTAAGGGAAATTGGTATGACCATCTTCCACTCATAGAATTTGCCTACAATAATAGCTACCATTCCAGCATTAAAATGGCCCCATATGAGGCACTATATGGGAGGAGATGTAGATCACCAGTTGGATGGTTCGAAGTCGGTGAAACAGAATTATATGGGCCGGATTTGATTCACCAAGCCATTGAGAAGGTGAAAGTGATACAGGAACGATTGAGGACGGCACAAAGCAGGCAAAAGTCTTATTCCAATGTCTGACGTCGTGATCTAGAGTTTGAGGTTGGTGATTGGGTTTTCCCGAGGATCTCACCAATGAAGGGTGTTATGCGTTTTGGGAAGAAAGGTAAGCTGAGTCCAAGGTATATCGGTCCGTATAAAATTCTTCAACGAATTGGACAAGTTGCTTATGAGTTAGAATTGCCATCCGAATTAGAATTTGTCCACCCGATATTCCATGTATCTATGTTGAGGAAATGTATTGGAGACCCTTCTCGAGTTGTCCCTATCAAAGATGTTCAAGTTACAGAGGATCTATCATATGAAGAAGTGCCAGTGGCCATATTAGATCGACAAGTCCGCAAGCTGAGAACAAAAGATGTAGCTTCCGTCAAAGTATTGTGGAGGAACAAGAATATGAAAGAAATGACATGGGAAGCGGAAGAAGAGATGAAGTCTAAATACCCTTACCTATTCCGGAATGATGATAACAAGGATGTTGGTGGAACGCAAGATACATTGTGAAGGTGAAATGGCTTTATGAGGTAAGCAATAACTTGAGAACTCTCTTCCTTAATACAAAGTGTTGATATGTAAATAATGTCCATGTCCATAATGCTTTGTGTAGCCTTGTGAGGTCATACTTTGAGCTTCACTGCTTGCAAATTTTGCTAGTGACCATTTTATAGGGGAAAATTCACCAAATATTTCCGTTGGAATCCACGATGATTTGGACTCCCCATAAACCCTTACATTCGAGGACAAATGTTCCTAAGGGGGGGAGGGTGTTACAACCCATATCCGCACACGTTAGTTCATGCCATAAGTTAGATAACACAAATCCAAGAAGGAATTATCCTTGAGATGATAAGAAGTTAATCCGATTAATCTTAAGTGATACAAGTGTGCATAAGGGTGATTAACAAGTATTAGAAGTTAAACGAATCAAGGATGTTGCTGTAACTCGTACTTTTGGGTAAACCTATAGATGCTTAGTATACTTAGGAGGTCATGATTTAAGGTATTTGAATCATATAATATCCGTATCACAAGTCTTGAAGTCAAACGAGTTATGAAACAAAAGTCGACAAAAGTTGTTGCAACTTACGTTCATAGTTTTACCTAAACTTTAGGTTAAATGTTATTAAGGTTTTCTCCCAATATACTTGGAATTACGGGGTGATCTACCCACCAAATTGAATATCTATGAGTCTAGTTTCCAACGCATTAAACGGTATATCAATACGACATTGGAATAGAGAGATATAGAGTTTTTCGTGAGACTGCACAAGCTGCTAGGCGACAAGTAGGTGGGTCAGCTACTTGGTTAAATGTCGGCCCAAAAGAGGAAATTTCGGGTCAGAAAAGGGGCCCATTAAAAGGCTTATCTTCCGCAATATATCCCTCTTTATATTTCACAAATAACCAGACCTAAAACCCTGCAAACTTCCTCCAAAAATTATCCACAAACCCTAATTGATTTTCCCTCTCTTTCAAGTTCAAATTGGGGGTAAACACTAGAGTTTGAAGAACCTAGTTAAAGGCTGAGTTATCCAACAAGTAAGGTGAGTTTACTGCTATATTTCATACATTTATTCTGCTGTGAATTCATGGTAATTCGTTATATACATGTAAGAACTCACGGGACGGTGATCGGAAGCCGTGAGTTCAAGTTATTCACTTGTAGAGGACTGTTTTGTGGACTGTTTTGTGTTGCTGTTGGGCTGCGTTTTTATTACTGTTTTGTGGAGTTTTGGAGGAGGCAGGGTGTGGAGAAACACCATATATATGTTGGGTTGTGGTCTGCTAGTTCTTCGTAATATTTCTGGGTCGTTTGATACGACTATAGTGGCCGTCGTATGTATGATGTGATTAGGTTGTGTGTGGACTGTTTTGGGAGGCTCAATATGTTTATTATTGATGTTGTTTAGGCTGTTTGGTGATTGTTTTGAATGGTGTGACGTCATATATATAGGGGAGGTGCTGTCCGTTTTATCACAAAATAAGTTGTGGATGGTACATAATAGTTGCGACGCTTGAACGTTAACGATAGTGTCATTTCTCCTATTGTAGACTAAGGAGTCGTGACGTTTGCATAGCTTGAGGTTGTGGAAGTATATACAAGGTATGTGTGGCTATCCCTTTCCTTCTTTTGCACGACTCCGATTGTACATAATGTAATGAACGAGCTTCCAAAGATACTCTATTCTTAGAAGCTAGCAGTACTTACATTGTTTCCCCTCTTATGGAACGATTGATGTTGATGTTGCTTCTCTTATTCTTAAGTTATCAATCTTGTTGGTACTTCCTGATTCCTATAAGGTTCATAGTGAAGAGTTAGTCCTAATAAGGTGTACATAGGATACCGACCTTACGTAACTCCGAAAGGTCTACAAGGTGTTTCCATGAGTCGAGCATGCATTATATATATGTATCTATTTTACTATACCGAGCCGCACTATAGTCGGCCGGGTACGGCACCTATTGTGCAACCACTGATTAGTTGGGTTTTACCGAGCTCCACGTGGCCGGGTACGATTCGACCGAGCCTTATAATGGCCGGGTACGTTTTTACCGAGCCTATTACGGCCGGGCACGATATGATGATGATGATGCCCACGGAGGCGTATGTTTTAAAAGATTATGTATTTATACATATATATCATGCATTTCATGTCAGTAGCCCTCAGAGGTACTCAGATGTTACAGGTTGTATATTCTCTATCCCTGCTTACATTACTGTTCGTATTTATGGTTCTCTGCCTTACATACTCAGCACTTTATTCGTACTAACGTCCTTTTATTTGTGGACGCTGCATGTCGTGCTGCAGGTCCTGATAGACAGGCAGGTGCAGCTCCCCCATCAATGTAGGTTGTCCAGTTCAGCGGTGATTGGCGAGATCCCTTCTCCGAACTTGCCTTGGTCTTGGTATGCATTTTTGTTATAGACATTATGGGTATGTCGGGGCCCTGTTCCGGCTATGTTGCAGCACTTATGTTCCTTTAGAGGCTCATAGACAAGTGTCGACTCATGTATAGTTTGGTATGCCTTGTCGGCTGGTTTTTGTTGTATAGTCTTTCATTTTAGCGTGGTAGCTTGTACCATATGTATATAGTTTCTTGATTGTCCGGTCATCCCATGTTATGTAGGTTCATGCAATCATATTTTATTGTTGGTTGTCCATGATCCATGTCTACCATTTATATTGGTCTCGTCAACCTAAAAGATAATAAAGAAGGTTAGATAAAATGTACGTTGGTGCTCGGCAAGTATGGTCGGGTGCTAGTCATGGTCCTCCAGTTTGGGTCGTGACAATTTCGGGCCACACCGTACCAGTACGCCTGTGGCTTTCAATACATTTCAACTTCGTTGAGATTTGGATTTGGGTCATATAAATGTTCACCCGTATTAGGAATGTATATTAAATTATGCCTAATGATGTCTATTCTTGTTATATTTGGGAAATATCATGAAATTATCTAAACGATCCTTCCGAGTCTAAAGCTTTAGTTGTTTTTTTGGGGGCCCCGTGTGTGTTACTTTATAACGAGGCTCATCCCTTATTTTTAGAAGGTCAATTCTATTTGTGTACTATATTTTCTACTTCTATTTTTTCTTCCTAATATAACTGTTTTTGCAGCAGTTTTATATTATTGATTATTAGAGTCCATACCATTATTTATTACTGGGCCTAGACCTTGAACTAGCTTAGCAGTTTGCAGCTAGGTGTAACTGAACCTCTGGAGCCCAGTGCACGTTTCCGTTTCTATTCACAGGCATGATTGCCATTTCATTCGATCGGGGCCTGGTTTCACAATTAGGCCCAAATCATTCATATCTAAAGTAAAATAAGGACTTATTAACATTTTTATAGCAGCACTTATGAACATGTATCAATCAATATTAACGACTAATTGTTTCTATTAATGCCAGTCTGCATTTGATCACCACTGCTTTCAATATTTGATAATTAACTAAGAACCTTAATACCCAGTTTAAATCAACGTTGTTATTAGCAGAATCTAATGCTCATATCATTATTTAATTGAAACACTAGTTGCAAAATTATTTTTTTGTTGCTTTTGTTTAATGGGAGAAACAATATTCTAAATGTTTAACTAAACATGCTCGAATTACTGTTATCAGATTACCAAATCACAGAGTCTTAAAGCAATTTTGTAGCTAAGCCAATTTAAGTAATGATAGACAGTAACACGATTTGAAATTCAACTACTTATGCTTTTCAAATTAACTTATTCAGATTCGGAACTTGATTAACAAAACGTCCAAGTATTAATATTACACATCTAATTTTATAGTAGTTATAAATCCAGGTGATTTGACTAAGTTTAGGCCAGTTTTAGTTTTAGATCTAAGTGATCATCTAAACTAGTCTGTTTCATACGTTTACTACGGTGTTGTCTACTACTACTTTTAATCTAAGTTGAGTTCGTATAGTTTAGTACTTATTACAACAAATTCCTAATGAATTACAAGAGATCTACATATCTATCTATAAAAACATAGAAATATAATTACAACTAAAATTTAACAACAATTTTCATTCCTTCATTTGCATTCTCAATTACAGCTCCGGGACATAGTAGTGTACCTGATTCAAATGACAAATCAATGAGTTTTAGAGGTGGAGAAGAAGGAAAATCAGAACAACAACAATTAGACAGCAACAACAATAGAAACGAGTTAACACAACAACAACTACCAAACTCCAGAATATATATAACCCAGCAATTTAACCAAGTAAGTATGAAAACCCAGCAAATTCGATCAAAACCAGTGAAGAACAACCAACAGAAATTCCAGAATATAACTCGAACTAGCAGTGATTGAAAACCGGCAGTATTTTAGTGTGTATTTGATATATTTCAGTGTATATATATATTTCTGAACTTCTGAACTTCTTAAAATTTTCGATCTCCTTAAATTAGGCCTGAAGGGGTCTATTTATTATACCTGTCTAACGAGCCGGGTTGGACCGGTTCCGGATCGGCCCAAACCTGTAGAAACCGGAACCGGCCCGGACCAGTATGTAGGGGGGCGGGTGGGTTGGGTTTAACTGGGTAAGGGGTTTGGTCCGGAACTTCTGCGTAAATGGGTAACCGGAACCGGTAAGGACCGGTCCGATTGAATAGTAATGTTACCGGGTAAACCGGCCCGGTACAACGGTCAGAAATTTTTTTTTTTATTTTTTTTTTGAAAATCTGGAATGTGGGGCCCACCCAAACGGCTATATTCTTCAATAATCCGTTGGCCAACGGATATATTTAATTTTAGCCTTTTTTTTAAATTTTTAACACTTTTTTAATATACAAAACTAACCTTATGTAAATCTATAAATATCCCCCCCCCCCCCTTTCTTCTTCATTTCTCACTCAAAATTCATTTCTCTATCTCAAATTCTCTCATTCTCCTATTCTCTAATTATCAAGTTCAAGACTTCAAGTCTTAATAATTTCTCATTTCATCTTCTAATTTTATTTGGCTCATTTTTGTTGAATAATTGAAATTCAATTATAGTATTTTATCATTCGGGTTTTAATCTTCAAGTTGGAATATTGGCTTGACGTTTGTTCGTGGTAACATCGGAATTGCATAATCAAGTGCTCAATTTATTGTCCAATACAATGCACTCCCTCCAACTATTTCTCTTATTTAATATTTTAATTGTATATTTATTTTGTGCTTATTCCTTAATTTTGACAATATGTTTATGTCACGAACCAAACCCCGGTCGTGATGGCGCCCAACACAATGCTAGGCATGCCCGACCATATCATCTCTTAACCCAGCCAGTTATTAATTCCAATTAATCAAATTAAACTTAAACAGCAGATGATCATATCAGATGATAAGCGAGATAGTAAAAACATACAAAATACGGTCCCAACCATACCGTGGTGTCACGAGACTGAGCCTCTACAGAATAACATCCTAATACAAACAAGTCTAGGCAAAATGAAATCAACAAGATGATAAGGAAGGAGAAAACAGGCTCTGCGGACGCTGGCAGCTACCTCGTAGTCTCCGCCAAAGTGGATGATGATCAGCAGCTACAATATCTCAACTGCTCTCGGGCACCTGTGGATCTGCACAGAAAGTGCAGGGGAGTGGGGTGAGTATATTTCAACTCAGTGAGTAACACTAATAAATAATAACTGAAAGTAAGAACTCCTGTGCTATCACTAGACAGCTCTAAGGCAAAACCCCCACAGGTAAGTCATCACTACAACGAGTACCCTGATCTCTAGTCCACATCTACCTCAACAAGGTCCAACACTGACCAAACTCTCACTCGTACCACTTCGATGTACAGCCATCTCAATATGTAGAGATAAATACATATGTCTACAATGTATAAGTATTTAAGTATGTATAAGGATATGAATAAGTATAATGCTGCGGCGTGCAGCCCGCTCCAATACATATACCGTTGCGCCGTGCAGCCCACTCCATTTAACGTCGACGGCGCTCACTAGGGGTGTATACAGACTTCGGAGGGGCTCCCTAGGCCCAAGCGCTATGATGTTACGGCGTGCAGTTCGATCCAATATACATACATATATATATATATATATACATATATAACTATACTGCTGCGGCGCCCAGCCCGATCCCATAATATACACCAGCGCTCACTGAGAATGTGTGCAGACTCAGATTCCAAAGGGCCTCCTACAGCCCAAGCGCAATAATACTGCGGCGTGCAGTCCGATCCAACATATATACATACTGTTGCGATGTGTAGCCCGATCCAATAAAAATACAGCTGCGGCGTGCAGCCCGATCCAATATATATACTGCTGCGGCGTGCAGCCCGATCCAATAAAGGCATGTATATATAATACCTCAAAACGGGTCCTCGGCCCTGTCCCAATTGGTATAGGATTGGCCTTTTAGGCCCACTCAGCTAATTCAGGGGATTTTCACCCTAAGAAATCTATCTCTCACAGTACACATCTAGTACTGGCTCTTAAATAGGTTGTTCGGCTAGTTTTACGGCTGAGTGTAAGTTTCCAACATGATATAAGGGCTACCTAGCTCTACAGGTTCCCTAATGCTCTACAAATCAGCACAAGGCCCCAAACATGGCTACCAGCCCAATTACACAGTTATAATCTCATTATCACTCATAATACACAGTATACTATTAGCTGGGAAGGACCAAGTCCAAGTCCCCAATCACAATATCACCACGCCCGTCGCAAGACGCGTGTCGCATCTCAATCATAGCACTGTGAAGTGCTGGTACGGGGTTTCAAACCCTCAGTCCATTATTTACTACGACCACTCACCTCGAACCGGTAGAAGCCTCAGTCCATCTTGCGCTTGCCTCGCAAATCAACGTCCTCGAATGCCAAATCTGCTCAAAATCAATTATAATGCATCAATTTATGCCCAATTCATGCAACCCATATGAAATAACCCCAAATTGCATCAAAACCCACAAAGTTGTCAAAACTCGACTTTTGGTGCGCTTCTCGAAAAATTATAAAAGTTACATATTCGGAACCCTCGTCTCAATACGAGTCTAGGCATATAAAATTTACCAAATTCGGACTCCATTTGCCCGCTCAAATCGGTATTTTTCTACAATTTTAGGCCTAGGGCTAAAACCCACCTTTAATCCTCCATTTCAATAGAAATAATCCATGATTTCATGATAAAAGCGCGTAATTAAACCACAAAACTTACCTCCGACAATACCCCGATGATCTCCCAGCTATTTCCCTTCACTTCCTCTCTCTAGGCTTAAAAAATGGAGGGTTTTGCAAATGAACTCGTAATGAAATGTTTCTGGTTTTAAATTCACTGCCTGGGCCATTTACTCTACGCGTTCGCGTTCACTCCCACGCGTTCGCGCTGCCCGGCTCCGGCTTAACCTTCTCGAACGCGACCTCTCCAACGCGTTCGCAATGAACAAGTTCCCAGCCGCCTATTTTCCTTCTACGCGTTCGCGATACCCTTCACGCGAACGCGATGCACACCCACACGCACCTACGCGAACGCTACCCCCTGAACGCGATCGCGAAGCTCAAGAATCATGGCCTACGCGAACGCGATACCCAGTCTCGCGATCGCGATGCTTTGATCCACCCTGTCCTTCGCGAACGCGGCCCATGCCACGCGAACGCGAAGGCTTAAATTATGCCCAGTGATCTGCAATTTACAGCAGACTTCTCATTGCTTCAAAACGCCGGATGATGGTCCGGATTCACCCCGAGGCCCCCGGGACCCCAACGAAAACTACCAACATACTCCAAAACACGATACAAACTTGTTCCAATCATAAAAACACCATCCTAAACATCAAAATCACCAATTACACACGGGTTCAAGCCTAAGTTTCTTCAAACCTTCCGAAACTAATATTCGATCAAAAACCCGACCAAACGACGTCCGAATGACCTGAAATTTTGCGAACATATCCAAAATCACATAACGAAGCTACAGGAATTGTCGGAATTCCATTCCGACCCCCGGATCAAAATCTCACCTACCGTTTGGATTTCGCCAAAATTCAACCTTAGCCAATTCAAGCCTATTTCTACACCGGACCTCCAAATTCAATTCCGATTGCTCCCCTAAGTCACAAATCACCTCCCGGAACTAACTGAATCATCAAAATCCGATTTCAAGCCCTCTAACTAAATAGTCAACTCCGGGTTGACTTTCCTTATTCAAGTTTCCTTCAAAAAGGCTATATGCTTCATTTTCAATCCAATTCACTCCTAACTCACCCGATAGACTCTAACACTGATATAAAAGCATAAATCATGTAATTATAACTTAACGGGGTGGTAATTCCCATGAAGACGGGCCGGGTCGTCACATTCTCCCCCTCTTAAGCAAACGCTCGTCCTCGAGCGGGTCAAGAAACATACCTGTAGTCTCAAACAAGTGAGGGTATCTGCTCCGCATCTCCTGCTCGATCTCCCAAGTGGCCTCCTCTACGGGTCGACCTCTCCATTGAACCTTAACTGATGCAATCTATTTGGACCTCAATTTTCTCACCTGACGACCCAAAATAGCAATAGGCTCCACATCATGGGATAGATCACCATCAAGCTGAATGGTACTGAAGTCTAATACATGAGACGGATCCCCAATGTACTTCTGGAGCATAGACACATGGAACACTGGATGAACGCTGGATAAGCTGGGTGGCAAGGCCAACTCATATGCCACCTCTCCAACCCTCCTGAGTATCTCAAAAGGACCAATGTACCTGGGTCAACTTCCCTTTCTTCCCGAACCTCATGACACCCTTCATGGGTGAAACCTTCAAGAAGACTCTATCACCAACCATGAAAGACAACTCTCGAACTCTGCGGTCTGCATAACTCTTCTTGCGAGACTGTGCTGTGCGAAGCCTCTCCTGGATCAACTTTGCTCTATCCAGAGCATCCCGAACTAACTCAGTCCCTATCAATCTATCCTCACCAGGCTCAAACCATCCGACGGGAGATCTACACCGTCTGCCATACAATGCCTCGTACGGGGCCATCTAAATACTCGACTGATAGCTGTTGTTGTAGGAAAACTCAGCAAGTGGCAAGAACTCATCCCACGAACCACCAAAGTCAATTACATAGGCCCGTAACATATCCTCCAGGATCTGAATAGTGCGCTCCGACTGCCCGTCTGTCTGTGGGTGAAATGCGGTGCTCAACTCAACCCGCGTACCCATCTCTCGCTGAAATGCTCTCCAAAACTGAGAAGTGAACTGAGTGCCTCTATCAGATATAATAGACACTGGGACCCCATGCAACCTGACAATCTCCCGAATAAAGATCGCTGCCAATCGCTCCGATGAGTAAGTAGTACCAACTGGGATGCAATGTGCGGACTTAGTCAGCCGATCAACAATCACCCATACATAATCAAACTTCCTCGCTGTCCGAGTGAGTCCAGTAACAAAATCCATGGTGATCCTCTCCCATTTCCACTCGGGAATGACCATACACTGAAGAACACCGCCCGGTCTCTGATGCTCATACTTGACCTGCTGGCAATTGAGGCACTTAGCTACATGCCTATCAATATCCATCTTCATTCTCCTCCACTAGTAGTGCTGTCTCAAGTCTTGGTACATCTTCGCGGCACCTGGGTGAATAGAGTACCGCGAACTGTGTGCCTCCTCAAGTATCAACTCCTGCAAGCCATCTACATTGGGCACGCATATACGGCCCTGCATCCTCAGAACACCCTCACTGGCAATAGTCACATCTCTAGCATCATTATGTAGCACTCTGTCCTTAAGGACAAGCAAATGTGGGTCATCATACTGTCGCTCCCTAATGCGGTCATATAAGGAAGATCAAGAAACAACACAAGCCAACACTCGACTCGGCTCCGAAATATCCAACCTCACTAGCCGATTGGCTAGGGCTTGAACATCATAAGCAAATGGCCTCTCCCCAACTGGGATGAAATCTAGGCTGCCCATACTAACCGCCTTCCGACTCAAAGCATCGGCCACAACATTGGCCTTCCCCGGATGATACAAAATAGTGATGTCATAATCCTTAAGCAATTCAAACCACCTCCGCTATCTCAAATTAAGGTCCTTCTGTCTGAATAAGTGCTGAAGGCTGCGATGATCCGTGTACACCTCACATGAGACACCATATAGGTAGTGCCTCCAAATCTTCAAAGCGTGAACTATGGCTGCTAGCTCCAAATCATGCACATGGTAGTTCTTCTCATGGGGCTTCAACTGACGAGAAGCATAAGCAATAACCCTACCCTCCTGCATCAACACACAACTAATGCCAACTCTTGAGGCATCACAATACATAGTATAAGGATCTGAAGCTGACGGCAGAATCAAGACTGGTGCTATGGTCAGTGCTGTCTTGAGCTTCTGAAATCTCTCCTCGCACTCCTCGGACCATATGAAAGGAACACCCTTCTGAGTCAATCTAGTCAAGGGTGAAGCAATAGAAGAGAATCCCTGAACGAATCAGCGATAATACCCTGCCAATCCCAGAAAGCTACGGATCTCAGTAACTGAGGTCAGTCTGGGCCAACTCTGCACTGCCTCGACTTTCCTCGGATCTACCTGAATAACATCACGGGACACCACGTGCCCTAATAATGCCACGGACTCAAGCCAGAACTCACATTTGGAGAACTTGGCATACAACTTCTCCTCTCTCAATCTCTGCAATACAATGCTCAAGTGCCGAGCATGCTCCTCCCTGGCTACGAGAGTAGACTAGAATGTCATCAATGAACACGATCACAAATGGATCAAGATAGGGCCTGAACACACTGTTCATCAGATACATAAATGCTGCTGGGGCGTTGGTCAGCCCAAAAGACATCACAAGGAACTCATAGTGACCATATCTGGTCCTGAATGCAGTCTTCATAATGTCGGACTCTCTAATCTTCACCTGATGGTAGCCTGAACGAAGATCAATCTTCGAGAATACCCTAGCTCCCTGGAGCTGACCAAATAAGTCATCAATACGAGGCAGAGGATACTTATTCTTCACTGTTACTTTGTTCAGCTACTTGTAGTCAATACACATCCTCATGAATCCATCCTTCTTCTTAACAAACAGGACCCTTTTTTGTCGATCGAGTCGCTTTCCCTCATTCCACTCGTCTAGCCCTCTTCACGGTGCACCCCACGGCGACACACTCGGCCGAATGAACCCCTTATCTAGGAGTTCCTGGAGCTGCTCCTTCAATTCCTTCAGCTCAGCTGGTGCCATCCGATATAGAGGAATAGAAATATGCTGAGTGCCTGGCACCAAATCGATCCCAAAATCAATATCCCCGTCCGGCGGCATGCCCGGCAGGTCTGAGGGAAACACATCAGGAAAGTCTCGCACAATGGGAACAGAATCAATACTGGGAGTCTGGGCCTCGACCTCCCGCACAAATGCTAAATAAGAGAGACATCCCTTCCCAACCATTCGTTGGGCATTGAGGAAAGATATTACCCTGCTAGGTACATACTCAGTCGTGCCTCGCCACTCAATCCTCTGAATACCCGGCATAACCAAGGTGACTGTCTTAACATGACAGTCCAGGATAGCATGACATGGAGGTAACCAATCCATGCCCAATATAACATCAAAATCGATCATACTGAGAAGCAACAGGTCCACTCGGGTCTCCAGACCCCCAATAGTGACCAAACAGGACCGATATACGTGGTCCACAATAATAGTATCCCCTACCGGGGTAGATACATGCACTGGCAGCTCAAGACACCCTCGGGTCGTGCCCAAATGAGGAGCAAAATATGTAGACACATAAGAATAAGTAGAACCAGGATCGAACAACACTGAGGCATCTCTGTGGCAGACTGAAATAATACCTGTAATGACAGCATCAGAAGCAATGGCCTCAGATCGGCCCTTGAGAGCATAGCACCTAGCCTGTCCGCCTGATCGGTCTCCCCCTCGAGGGCGACCCCTACCTGGCTGACCCTCACACCTAGCTGGTGGGGCGGGTGCTGAAGTAGAAGGACCAGATGACGAGGGCTGCCCCCTCTGCTGATAAGATCTGGAAACAAGACGGGGACACTCCCTACGGTGGTGCCCAAACTCTCCGCACTCGTAGCAACTCCCTGGTGCTGGGGACTGAGACTGATAAGGACCCCTGGCGCTGGAGTGGCCAGCTGATGAACTAGGCCGAGATGAACCCTGAGCAGATGGGGCCTGTGAAGAACTCTGAGCTGGCATAGCACTAAGAGATGGCTGGCTCTGGTGCGAACCCTGATAACCCTATCTAGAAGACCATATGTGATGATCGGAGCAACCCGACCGCGAAGATCTGAAAGAGCGACCTCGGCTCTGCTGACTCTGGCCTCTGGTCTTAGTACCACTAGAACTAGCTGCACCTCGAGGCCTCTTGGCCTCCCTCTCATCCCGCTCTCTACGATGATCTATCTCTATGTTGCGAGCAATATCCATAGCATCCTCAAATGTAAGACTCAAAACCCTCTCCCGAGTCATCAGAATACGAATGGGATAAATGAGGCCGTCCACAAAGCGTCCAATCCTCTCTCTGTCGGAAGGAACCAACCACGGTGCATATCTAGACAACTCAGTAAACCTGATCTCATACTCTGACACTGACATGTCCCACTGACGGAGACCCTCAAACTGCCTGCCTATCTCCTCCCTCTAAGATCGAGGCACCCACTTCTCCAAGAACGTGGTGGAGAACTCTGGCCATGATAGTGGTGCTGCCCCTGCTGTCCTGCGGCGCTCATAAGCCTCCCACCAAGCGAAGGCTGGCCCCTGAAACTGAAAGGTAGTGAAAGATACCCCACTGGACTCTAATATCCCTGCCGTACGAAGCATCCGACGGCACTTGTCCGGAAAACCTTGGGCGTCCTCGCCCGGAGCACCAGTGAACACTGGAGGAGATAACCTGGTGAACCTCTCGAGACGACACTACTCATCGTCTGTCATAGCTGGGACCCTGTCCCCCTGAATCTGATCTGCTGGCTGAACAGGAACCACAGGCTGAACTGGAGGAACCTCTGGTGTCTGTAAGCCCTGCACTGCTGGCTCTGGAGTGCGTACTGCGGGGGTCTGATGACCACCCCCGATCCCCGATGCAGCCTGCCACAGTAGTAACTGAAGCCGCATGTGCCAGGCCAGAGCAAACTGCTAGTATCTGAGCCAGGGTCTCCTGTAGACCCGGAATGACAATGGGCATAGCTGGTGCCTG
This sequence comes from Nicotiana noctiflora, assembly GCA_032618575.1. NCBI lineage: Eukaryota > Viridiplantae > Streptophyta > Magnoliopsida > Solanales > Solanaceae > Nicotiana > Nicotiana noctiflora. The sequence continues at coordinate 20,468 of JASVEL010003616.1, forward strand.
AACTGATGCTGTCGGCACCTCTGCAACTGGGGGCTGTGGGTCAGCTGGTACTGCATCAGCTGCCCGACCTCCGCCACGACCACGGCCGTGTCCACGGCTTCTAGCAGGTGGTAGTGGTGGTCGTCCTCCCCGTCCGAAAGCTCGAGTTCTCGCCATCTACGAGAGAATAGAATGTCAAAGTTCAGTTCAAGTCAAAAGTAATCACACGACGAGAATTCCAAGATTGTGAAGTGTTTCCTAAAAGGTTTGCAGCCTCCCAAGGATAAGCACAAGCGTCCCCATACCGATCCACGAGACTCAACCAACCGGCTCACGACTCATGAGGTCTAGTAACCTAGGCTCTGATACCAACTTGTCACGACCCCAAACCCGGTCGTAATGGCGCCCAGCAAACGGCTAGGCAAGCCCGACCATATTATCCCTTAAACCATCCAATTATTAATTCCAATTAATCAAGTTAAACTTAAACAACAGATGATCATATCAGATGATAAGCGAGATAGTAAAAACATACAAAATACGGTCCCAACCATATCATGGTGTCACGAGACTGAGCCTCTACAGAATAACATCCTAATACAAACAAGTCTAGGCAAAATGAAATCAACAAGATGATAAGGAATGAGAAAACAGGCTCTGCGGACGCTGGCAGCTACCTCGTAGTCTCCGCAAAAGTGGATGATGATCAGCAGCTACAATATCTCAACTGCTCTCGGGTACCTGTGGATCTGCACAAAAAGTGCAGGGGAGTGGGGTGAGTATATTTCAACTCAGTAAGTAACAACAATAAACAATAACTGAAAGCAAGAACTCCTATGCTATCACTAGACAGTTCTAAGGCAAAACCCCCACCGGTAAGTCATCACTACAACGAGTACCCTGATCTCTAGTCCACATCTACCTCAACAAGGTCCAACACTGACCAAACTCTCACTCGTACCACTTCGATGTACAACCATCTCAATATATGGAGATAAATACATATGTCTACAATGTATAAGTATTTAAGTATGTATAAGGATATGAATAAGTATAATACTGCGGCGTGCAGCCCGCTCCAATACATATACCGCTGCGGCGCGCTGCCCGCTCCATTTAACGTCGACGGCGCTCACTGGGGGTGTATACAGACTTCGGAGGGGCTCCCTAGGCCCAAGCACTATAATACTGCGGCGTGCAGCACGATCCACACAAATATTAGTCCGATCCATTATATATATGTATATATCTCTATACTGCTGCGGCGTGCAGCCCGATCCCATCATATACACCAGCGCTCACTGAGAATGTGTGCAGACTCAGACTCCGAAGGGCCTCCTACAGCCCAAGCGCAATAATACTGCGGCGTGCAGTCCGATCCAATATATATATATACTGTTGCGGCGTGTAGCCCAATCCAATATAAATACTGCTGCGGCGTGCAGCCCGATCCAATATATATACTGCTGCGGCGTGCAGCCCGATCCAATAAAGGCATGTATATATAATACCTCAAAACGGGTCCTCGACCCTGTCCCAATTGGTATAGGATTGGCCTTTCAGGCCCACTCAACTAATTCAGGGGATTTCCACCCTAAGTAATTTATCTCTCACAGTACACATCTAGTACTGGCTCTTAAATAGGCTATTCGGCTAGTTTTACGGCTGTGTAAGTTTCCAACATGATATAAGGGTCACCTAGCTCTACAGGTTCCCTAATGCTCTACAGATCGGCACAAGGCCCCAAACATGGCTACCAGCCCAAATATACAGTTACAATCTCATTATCAGTCATAATACAAAGTATACTATTAGCCGGGAAGGACCAAGTCCAAGTCCCCAATCACAATGTCACCACGCCCGTCACAAGACGCGTGTCTCATCTCAACATAGCACTGTGAAGTGCTAGTATGGGGTTTCAAACCCTCAGTACATTATTTACTACTACCACTCACCTTGAACCGGTAGAAGCCTCAGTCCGTCTTGCGCTTGCCTCGCAAATCAACGTTCTCGCATGCCAAATCTGCTCAAAATCAATTATAATGCATCAATTTATGCCCAATTCAAGCAACCCATATGAAATAACCCCAAATTGCATCAAAACCCACAAAGTTGTCAAAACACGACTTTTGGTGCGCTTCTCGAAAAATTATGAAAGTTACATATTCGGAACCCTCGTCTCAATACGAGTCTAGGCATATAAAATTTACCAAATTCGGACTCCATTTGCCCGCTCAAATCGGTATTTTTCTACAATTTTAGGCCTAGGGCTAAAACTCACCTTTAACCCTCCATTTCCATAGAAATAATCCATGATTTCATGATAAAAGCGCGTAATTAAACCACGAAACTTACCTCCGACAATACCCCGATGATCTCCCAGCTATTTCCCTTCACTTCCTCTCTCTAGGCTTAAAAAATGGAGGGTTTTGCAAATGAACCCGTAATGAAATGTTTCTGGTTTTAAATTCACTGTCTGGGCCATTTACTCTACGCGTTCGCGTTCACTCCCACGCGTTCGCGATGCCCGGCTCCGGCTTAACCTTCGCGAACGCGACGTCTCCAACGCGTTCGCGATGAACAAGTTCACAGCCGCCTATTTTCCTTCTACGCGTTCGCGATACCCTTCACGCGAACGCGATGCACACCCTCACGCACCTACGCGAACGCGACCCCCTGAACGCGATCGCGAAGCTCAAGAATCCTGGCCTACGCGAACGCGATACCCAGTCTCGCGATCGCGATGCTTTGACCCGCCTGGCCTTTGCAAACGCGGCCCATGCCACGCGAATGCGAAGGCTTAAATTATGCCCAGTGATCTGCAATTTACAGCAGACTTCTCATTGCTTCAAAACGCCGGATGATGGTCCGGATTCACCCCGAGTCCCCCGGACCCCAACAAAAACCACCAACATACTCCAAAACACGATACGAACTTGTTCCAAGCATAAAGACACCATCCTAAACATCAAAATCACCAATTACACACAGATTCATGCCTAAGTTTCTTCAAACCTTCCGAAACTAACATTCGATCAAAAACCCTACCAAACGACGTCCGAATGACCTGAAATTTTGCGGACATATCCAAAATCACATAATGAAGCTACAGGAATTGTCGGAATTCCATTCCGACCCCCGATTCAAAATCTCACCTACCGTTCGGATTTCGCCAAAATTCAACCTTAGCCAATTCAAGCCTATTTCTACACCGGACCTCCAAATTCAATTCCGATTGCATCCCTAAGTCACAAATCACCTCTCGGAACTAACCGAATCATCAGAATCCGATTCCAAGCCCTCTAACTAAATAGTCAACTCCGGGTTGACTTTCCTTATTCAAGTTTTCTTCATAAAGGCTATATGCCTCATTTTCAATCTAATTCACTCCTAACTCACCCGATAGACTCTAACACTGATACAAAAGCATAAATCATGTAATTACAACTTAACGGGGTGGTAATTCCTGTGACGACGGGCCGGGTCGTCACAGTTTAGAGCTACAAAAAGAGCGTGTAGAAAAGTTACTGGTATGGGAAATAAAAATAGAGGTAATTCTTTAGCATCTGGTTGTAATAGTACCCCAATATCTATTGTTCCTGAAACATAGATATTGGAGTTGTAGTGTTGGAGTTGCTACAAGGGGTGGTGGTCGTGGCACTAGTAGTAGACCACCTACGACTCCGACGACTAATCGTAGAAAAAGAAGTAAGGTTTGGAATTTTTTTGAAATAATTGAAGGTTCTGATACAGTTAGATGCAAAATTTGTAAGGTGATTTTAAACATTTGACTGGAGGAAATTTAGGGGGAACTGGAACGCTTAGTAGACATATGAGAGTTTCACACCTGATAGAATAGGGCCTACATGGTAATGAAAATCAAACAACTATTAATCCTACTACTGGAGGATTAGTAAAATATGATAAAATGAAGGATCGTGAGGAGTTAGCGAAAATGATTGCTTTAGGTTGTCTAGCTTTTTCTTTTTCTTCTTCGTCATATTTTATTATGTATATTCAAAGAATATACAATCCATTATTTAAAGGTATACCTAGAAGTACTTGTAGAGCTGATATTTTCAGACTTCACGGACAATATCAAACATATTTACGTTATTTGTTTGAAAACCTTCCTTGTAGAGTTTCTCTAACTTCTGATATTGGTCAAGCTGTTAATGGACGTGATTATGTGACTGTTATATGCCATTGGATAGATGATAATACTTGGATGCAAAAATGTATTATTGCTTTTAGTTATGATGAAGATCAGAGTCATACCGCCGCATTTATAAGCAGCACTATTTGTGAAGTTGTAGAATTTTATAATCTCAACCAAAAAGTATTATGTATGTCTTTTGATAATGCTTCTAACAACACTGCCGCAATTTTAATATGAAAATCGCATTTGCAACCACCTGTTAATGAAACTTTTCATGTTAGGTGTGCATGTCATGTTTATAATTTAATTGTTAAAAGTGGCCTTGATATATTTTAAACAGAGATTAGTCTTGTTAGAAGAGCAGTTGGTGTAATTCAAGGAAATAATAGACATTCTAGAATAAGGGAATTTAAAGATAAGTATGTCCAGTATAACCTTCAACCCCGATTCATGCCAGAAAAAATAATTACTAGATGGAACTATACATATTTATTTTTAAAAGTTTGCTACAAATATAGATTTCCAATAACTGAAGTTGCTAATGCGCATTGTACGAATCCAAGCCGTATGTTAATGTCACGACCCAAATCCGATCGTGATGGTGCCCAACAATTAAGCTAGGCCAGCCAGACCAACAATTGTTTTTCACAGATAAATATCAGTCCCAAATGGACAACTCAAGAAGAATATATGAGTCAAAGAAACTCCAATAATAATAATACAAATGAATACTGAGAAGTGCGAAAACGAACTAACACTCCCAAAGATCTGGAGTCACAAGTCTAGAGCCTCTAAACAAAATCCGAATAGTGATAGAGAATACTGTATGAAATACTCAAATCTGAACATAAAGTAATAACTGAAAAGAGATGAGAAGCTAGGTTCTGCGAACGTCGGCAGCTACCTCAGCAACTCGATATGACTCTGTAAAAGCTGGAGTGCTCGTCTACCTCTCCTGAGTACCTGAATCTGCACACAAAGGTGCAGGGAGTAAGGGTGAGTACTAAGTATTCACTGAGTAATAAATATATATAAATAGCTGAAAGTAAGAAATCCACAGAATACCACATAATGAAGCTAAACTACAGTCCGATTCCTCCTACAAACTAGCAAAAATAGTACATTACAACTATCACAGATAATTCAACAGATAAAGATGCAATGCACATGACCGCTACGACGTGTAGCCCGATCCATTTAACGTCGACAGCGCTCACTAGGGGTGTGTACAGACTCCAGAGGGGCTCCTACAGCCCAAGCGCAATAATGGTGCGGTGTGCAGCCCAATCCTCATATCAACTGCTGCGGCGTGCAGCCCGATCCATCCTCTGTCCACAACATGCATATGAGTCACACAACAGTTCAAATTATTTACTTCCAGGTTCCAGTTCATTAATTATGAAAATACTTTAATTCTTATTTACTTTCCAAGAACAGGTGACTTAGCATTTCAACGTGATGATTACAAACCAGGACTAAGATCAGTGACTAAGAAAATAGAGTTATCACATATATAACTATCCCCTAATGATACTACAGATCGGCACAAGGCCCCAAACATGGCTTACAGCCCACAAATATATCAAACACAATGTGTTTCAACCACATGTATCATGTTATTCTTATTCGGGATAGACTAAGTCTCAATCCCCAGTAACAATCAATCCCGCACCTACCACGGGGTCCGAGCCACGCCCTACTAGCATCACAATGTGCTAAGACAGGGTTTGGAAACCTCAGGCTACCATATACACAAACTACTCACCTCTTGCCGGCCGTGGACTCGTCCGTGATGCCTTTTCCTTTTGAATTTGTCACCTCGTGCGTCGAATCTAGTCAAACCACAGCAATTATATCAAATACGGGTCAAAGAAACATAACCCAATTTACACGAAATACGCAATAATACACCAAGTTGGTAAAACCAGGACCCTGGGCCCGCTTCTCTAAAAATTCCAAAATTCATATCAACATATTCCTCGTCTAGCCAGGAGTCCGTGCATATAAAATTTATCGAAATCGGAGTTCGAATGGCCTTTCAAAAGTCAAAATTTTGTTTTCAAAGCCTAGGCCCTAATTCTTCACAATTTCTTCCCAAGTTCATGAGTTTTGATGTTAATTCTACCATATAATCGTGTTTTTGAGTCAAGAAACTTACGTCCGATGTTACCCCGTTGATTTCTCTCTTCACAGCTCCCAACACCATCTCTAAACGAAGTGAAATTAGTGAAAATAGGTTTAGGGTCGCGTCTGAATTTAATTAATCTGTTTTTGCACAGAACATTTCCTTCTATGCGATCGCAGGCCCCTTATTGCGATCGCATAGAGCAAGTTTTCCTGGCCTTAATTTTCTTCTCTGCGATCGCAGGCCTAGCCATGCGATCGCATAGCTTCGCGCCCTTACCCTTCGCGATCGCACCCAAGCTTACGCGATCGCACTGCATAGACTCAGCAACCTATGCGATCGCAATACCCTTCATGCGATCGCATAGCGTTAAATTTTTGCCTCTTCAAATCCTTCTATGCGATCGCAAGCTTGTCTAAGCGATCGCATAGAACAACAGCTACCTGCAATTTTCTGCTGCAGTTTCATGATCAAAACATGCCCGTTGGCCATCCGAAATGATCCCGAGACCTCCGGGACCTCAACCAAAGCCACCAATGCATCACATTAACTAATTCAAACTTGCTCGTAACATAAAAACACCATCGTAAACATCAAAATCTCCATTTGCATACGGATTCAAGCCTAAGTTTCTTTAAAACTTCCGAAACAAACATTCGATCTAAAACCCGACCTTAACACCTCCGAAGGACCTGAAATTTTGCACGCATATCCAAAATCACCTAACGGAGCTACTGCAACTCTCGAAATTTCATTCCGAGCCCCAGATCAAATTCTCACCTACCGTTTGGATTTTGCCAAAATTCAACCTTAGCCAATTCAAGCCTAAAACTACACCGGACCTCCGAATTCGATTCCGATTTCTCGCATAAGTCATAAATGATTCCCCAAAACTAGTCGAATCATCAGAATTCAATTCCGAGCTATCTAACTCATCGGTCAACATTTGGTTGACTTTTCCAAACTATCATGTTCAATAAGAGCTTTATGGCCTCATTTCTATCTAAATTCCTTCTGATTTGCTTCTAACTCTACGAACACATATAAATAAGCATATTGAAGTGTTAAATGAAGAAAACGGGACAATAATTCCTGTAACGACGAGTCGGGTCATTACATTCTCCCCAACTTAAATAAACGCTCGTCCGCGAGCGGGTTAAGAAACATACCTAGAGTCTCAAATAAGTGTGGATATCTGCTCTGCATCTCTTGTTCGGTCTCCCAAGTTGCTTCCTCCACGGGACGACCTCTCCACTGAACTTTCACGGAAGATATGTCTTGGATTTCAGCTTACGAACCTGTCGACCCAAAATGGCTATCGGCGCCACATCATAGGTCAAATCCTCATCTAACTGTATTGTGCTGAAGTCTAACACATGTGACGGGTCTCCAACATACTTCCGAAGCATAGATACATGGAATACCAGGTGAACTCCTGACAAACTGAGTGGCAAAACAAGCATATAGGCCACATCCCCAACTTTCCTAAGCACCTCAAAAGGTCCAATGAACCTTGGGCTCAACTTTCCTCTCTTTCCAAACCTCATAATGCCCTTCATAGGCGAAACCTTCAGCAACACCATCTCACCTACTGAATAATACACATCTCGGACCTTCCGGTCCGCATAACTCTTCTGACGCGACTGAGCTGTGCAAAGTCTCTCCTGAATCACCTTCACCTTGTCTAAGGCATCTTGGACTAACTCTGTCCCCAACAATCTAGCCTCGCCGGGCTCAAACCAACCGACTGGAGACCTACACCGCCTCCCATATAAAGCTTCATACGGTGCCATCTGAATGCTGGACTGATAGCTATTATTATAAGCAAACTCTGCAAGAGGCGAGTAATCAGCCCATGAACCACCAAAATCAATGGCACAAGCACGCAACATGTCCTCCAGTATCTGAATAGTACGCTCGGACTGCCCATCCGTCTGTGGATGAAATGCTGTGCTCAGCTCTACCTGTGAACCCAACTCTCGCTGAAATGTCCTCCAGAACTGCGAAGTGAACTGGGTACCTCTGTCTGATATGATAGAAATGGGAACTCCATGCAATCTCACAATCTCGCAGATGAATATCTCTGCCAACCGCTCCGAGCAATATGTAGTACACATTGGAATGAAGTGAGCTGACTTGGTCAGCCTATCCACAACCACCCAAATTGAATCAAACTTCCTTACTGTCCGAGGGAATCCACTAACAAAGTCCATAGTGATCCTTTCCCACTTCCACTCGGGAATATCAATACGCTGGAACACACCTCCAGGCATCTGATGCTCATACTTGACCTGCTGACAGTTTAAGCACCGTGCCACATGATTCACAATATATTTCTTCATCTTTCTCCACCAGTAATGCTGCTTCAAATCCTGATACATCTTTGCGGCACCTGGGTGAATAGAATACCGCGAGGTGTGGGCCTCCTGTAATATCAACTCACGAAGGCCATCAACATTGTGCATGCATATCCGGCCCTGCATCCGCAACACACCATCACTATCAATAGTGACATCTCTGGCATCATCATGCTGAACTCTGTCCTTAAGGACAAGTAAGTGGGGATCATCATATTGGCGCTCTCGAATACGGTCATATAAAGAAGACCGAGCTACCACGCAAGCCATAACCCGACTGGGCTCAGAAATATCCAGCCTCACCATCTGATTAGCTAACGCCTGAACATCAACTGCAAGGGGTCTCTCCCCAACTGTAATGTACGCCAAGCTGCCCATACTAATAGCCTTCCAACTCAATGCATCGTCCACTACATTGGCCTTCTCGGGATGGTACAAAATGGTAATATCATAGTCTTTAAGCAATTCGAGCCACCTCCGCTACCTCAAATTGAGATCTTTCTGCTTAAACAAATGCTGAAGGTTGCGGTGGTCTATATATAAATCACAAGATACACCATACAAGTAATGCCTCCAAATTTTTAAGGCATGAACAATAGCAGCTAACTCTAAGTCGTGAACAGGGTAGTTCTTCTCATGGGGCTTTAGCTGACGAGAAGCATATGCAATAACTCTACCATCCTGCATCAATACACAACCGATCCCAACTCTAGAAACATCACAATACGCCTTATAAGACCCTGAAGCTGATGGCAACACAAGTACCGAAGCTGTGGTTAAAGCCGCCTTAAGCTTCTGGAAGCTCTCCTCACATTCATCAGACCACACAAATGGAGCATTCTTCTGTGTAAACTTCGTCAAATGTGAAGCAATAGATGAGAAACCCTGAACAAACTGGCGGTAATAACGTGCCAAGCCGAGGAAACTCCGGATCTCGTAGCTGAGGAAGGTCTGGGCCAATTCTGCACCACCTCGATCTTCTGTGGGTCAACCCGAATACAATCACTGGACACTACATGTCCCGGAAAAGTCACAGTATCAAGCCAGAATTCACACTTAGAGAATTTTGCATAAAGCTTTTCTTCTCTCAACCTCTGCAATACCACCCTCAAGTGTTGTGCATGCTCTTCCTAGCTGCGTGAATAAACCAGGATATCATCAATAAACATGATCATGAAGGAATCAAGGTACGGCCGAAATACACTATTCATTAAGTGCATGAATGTAGTTGGGGCATTGGTTAGCCCGAAAGACATCACCAGAAGTTCATAGTGCCCATATCTCGTTCTGAACGCTGTTTTCATAATGTCTGAATCCCTAATCTTCAACTGATGATAGCCCGATCGAAGGTCAATCTTAGAGAATACACTAGCTCCCTAGAGCTGATCAAACAAGTCCTCAATATGAGACAATGGGTACTTATTCTTCACTGTTACCTTGTTCAGCTGCCTGTAGTCAATGCACATTCTCATTGTGCCATCTTTCTTCTTCACGAATAATACCGGTGCACCCTAAGGTGACACACTCGGGCGAATGAACCTCTTATCTAAAAGTTCCTAAAGTTGTTCTTTCAACTCTTTTAACTCAGCTGGTGCCATGCGGTAGGGAGGAATAGAATTGGGCTGAGTGCCCGACACCAAGTCAATACCAAAATCAATTAATACCAAAATATGTCAGACGGCATGCCCGGCAGGTTTGCTGGAAATACATCCGGAAAATCCCTCACAACGGGGACCGAATCAAGACTGGGTGTCTCAGCCTCAACATCACTAATGAAGGCCAAATAAGATAGACAACCCTTCCCAATCATTCGTTGGGCTTTTATATAGGAAATCACCCTGTCGGACACATAATCAGTCACGCCAAGCCACTCGATCCTCGGATTACCTGGAATAGCTAGTGTGACTGTCTTGGCATGACAGTCCAAAATTGCATGGTAAGGAGATAACCAATCCATGCCTAGAATCACATCGAAATCCACCATGCCCAATAGTAACAAGTCAACTCGGGTCTCCAGACCCCCAATAGTAATAAGACAGGATCGGTATACCTGATCCACAACAACAGTATCACCCACTGGGGTAGACACATGTACGGGCAAGGCAAGAATACCATGTGTCATACCTAAATGATGCACAAAATATGATGAAACATAGGAATAGGTGGATCCGGTATCAAATAAGACAGAAGCATCCCTGTGGCAGACTGAGGTAATACCTGAAATGACAGCATCTGATGCAATAGCGTCCTTCCTATCCGGAAGAGCATAGAAACGAGCCTGGCCTCTGCCAGTACGATCCTCGCCCCTAGGGCAACCTCTGGCTACCTGGCCACCACTCCTAGCTGACTGTGCTAGTGCTGAAGAAACAGGAGCAGAAGATGAGGGCTGATCCCTCTGATGAGACCGCTTACGAAGCCACTGAGGACACTCTCTCCTGATATGGCCAAACTCTCCACACTCAAAGCAACGGCCTGAAGATGGAGGAAGGGACTGCTGTGGACCCCTCACTGCAGATGAATCCTGAGCTGAAGAAGTAGGAGCAGAGCTCTGAGCTGGAAGGGTGCTCAATGCAGGCTGACTCTTGTGACAACCCTGCTGGCCTTGATGGCCCTAACGACCACGATCTGATGAAGCTCCACTGGACTCTGCACGTCCTGACTGAGGTGATCTGAAAGAATGACCCCTGCTATGCTGAGGCTGTCCCCTAGACGGAGCACCACTGTAACTACCAATACCACGAGGCCTCTTAGCCTCCCTCTCCTCACGCTCTCTGTGGTGATCTGTCTCAATCTGACGAGTCGCATCAACCACCTCCTCAAAGGTAACTGCCGAAGCCCTCTCTCTGGTCATCAATATACGGATGAGATAGATGAGACCATCTATAAATCTCCTGATCCTCTCTCGGTCCGTCGGAATCATCCACATGGCATGATAGGCTAGCTGTGTAAATCCCTACTAATACCGAGTTACCGACATATCTCCCTGCTTCAGCCACTCGAACTGACGACGCAGCTCCTCTCTCAAAACTGAGGCACATACTTCTCCAAAAATACTGTGGAGAACTGCTGCCAAGTGAAGGGCGCTGCCCGAGCGGGCCTACACCTCTCAAAATCCTCCCACCACTGAAACGCTGCACCTGTGAATCGAAAAGTGGTGAATGGAACACCGCTGGACTCTAGAATACCTGCGGTGCGAAGCATGCGCTGACACTTGTCAAGAAACCCTGGGCATCCTCGCCCTCAGCGCCACTGAAATGGGGTGGCTGGAGTCTACCAAATCTCTCTAGACGACGCTACTCATCGTCGTGCATAACCTGAACCATATGCTCTGGAACTGGTGCAGCTGGAGGAATAACTGGTGCAACCAGCTGAGCGGGGATCGCCTCCGGCGTCTGAAGTCCCTGAACCACCTGCTCAGGTGTGCGAGCTGCAGGGGTCTGCTGACCACCCCCTGTCTAAGATGTCGCTGTAGTAGAGGCTACAACTACTTGATCTAAGCCAGTGCATACTGATAAAATCTGAGCCAAAGTCTCCTGAAGACCCGGTATCTCAATAGAAATTGTCGGCGCCTGAACCTGAGATGTTGGGGGACCTGCAGCTAGAACCTGATCCTGAACCTGGGCCACTAGTGCTGGGATCTGACCCTAAGTCTGGTCAGCTGGTGGGTCAGCAGATGCTGGCACTACTGCCCAACCTCTACCACGACCACGACCTCTGGGTGCCACAGGTGGTCGTCCGCCACGTCCGCTAACACGTGTTCTCGCCATCTACAAGAGAATAGAATATGGAAAAGTTTAGTTTCACGATAACACAAACCGCACGATATGAATCCAAGAAAAATGAAGTTTTTCCTGAAGTTCTGTACCCTCTCGAGGATAGATACGGATGTCTATGTACCGATCCGTGAAATCCTACAAAACCGGCTCATGACTCGCGAGTCCTAGTAACCTAGGCTCTCATACCAAGTTGTCACAACCCAAATCTGGTCGTGATGGCGCCCAACAATTAAGCTAGACCAGCCAGACCAACAATTGTTTTTCACAGATAAATATCAGTCCCAAATGGACAACTCAAGAAGAATATATGAGTAAAAGAAACTCCAATAATAATAATAAGAATGAATACTGAGAAGTGCGAAAATGAACTAACACTCCCAAAGATCTGGGGTCACAAGTTTAGAGCCTCTAAACAAAACCGAATAGTAATAGAGAATGCTGTATGAAATACTCAAATATGAAACATAAAGTAATAACTGAAATGAGAGGAGAAGCTAGGTTCTGCGAACGTCGGCAGCTACCTCAGCAACTTGATATGACTCTGTAAAAGCTAGAGTGCTCGTCTACCTCTCCCGAGTACCTGAATCTGCACACAAAGGTGCAGGGAGTAGGGGTGAGTACTAAGTACTCAGTGAGTAATAAATATATATAAATAGCTGAAAGTAAGAAATCCATAGAATACCATATAATGAAGTTAAACTACAGTCTGATTCCTCCTACGAACTAGCAACAACAGTATATTACAACTATCACAGATAATTCAACAGATAAAGATGCAATGCAATGCACATGACCACTACGGCGTAAATCCCGATCCATTTAACGTCGACGGCGCTCACTGGGGGTGTGTACAGACTCCTGAGGGGCTCCTACAGCCCAAGCGCAATAATGCTGCGGCGTGCAGCCCGATCCATCCTCAGTCCACAACATGCATATGAGTCACACAACAGTTCAAATTATTTACTTCCAGGTTCCAGTTCATTAATTATGAAAATACTTTAATTCTTATTTAATTTCCAAGAACAGGTGAGTTAGCATTTCAACGTGATGATTACAAACCAGGACTGAGATCAGTGACTAAGCAAGTAGAGCTATCACATATATAACTATCCTCTAGGGATACTACAGATCGGCACAAGGACCCAAACATGGCTTACAACCCACAAATATATCAAACAGAGTGTGTTTTAACCACATGTATCATGTTTTTCTTATTCGGGATAGACTAAGTCTCAATCCCCAGTAACAATCAATCCCGCACCTGCCACGGGGTGCGATGCATGCCCAACTAGCGTCACAATGTGCTAAGCCAGGGTTTCGAACCCTCATGCTACCATATACACAAACTACTCACCTCTAGCCGGCCGTGGACTCGTCCGCGATAAATTTTCCTTTTGAATTTGCCGCCTCGTGCGTCGAATCTAGTCAAACCACAGCAATTATATCAAATACGGGTCAAAGAAACATAATCCAATTTACACGAAATACGCAATAATACACCAAGTTGGTAAAACCCGGACACCGGGCCTGCTTCTCAAAAAATTCCGAAATTCATACCAACGTATTCCTCATCTCGCCACGAGTCCGTGCATATAAAATTTATCAAAATCGGAGTTCGAATGGCCTTTCAAAAGTCAAAATTTCGTTTTCAAAACCTAGGCCCTAATTCTTCACAATTTCTTCCCAAGTTCATGAGTTTTGATGTTAATTCTACCATATAATCGTATTTTTGAGTCAAGAAACTTACCTCCGATGTTACCCCGTTGATTTCTCTTTTCATAGCTTCCAAAACCCTCTCTAAACGAAGTGAAATTAGTGAAAATAGGTTTAGGGTCACGTCTGAATTTAATTAATCTGTTTCTGCATAGACGTCGCCTTCTATGCGATCGCAGGGCCACTATTGCGATCGCATAGAGCAAGTTTTCCTGGCCTTAATTTTCTTCTCTGCGATCGCAGGCCTAGCCATGTGATCGCATAGCTTCGCGCCCTTACCCTTCGCGATCGCACCCAAGCTTACGCGATCGCACTGCACAGACTCAGCAATCTATGCGATTGCAATACCCTTTACGCGATCGCATAGCGTTAAATTTTCGCCTCTTCAAATCCTTCTATGCGATCGCATGCTTGTCTATGCGATCGCATAGAACAACAGCTGGCTGCAATTTTCTACTGCAATTTCATGATCAAAACTTGCCCGTTGGCCATCCGAAATGATCCCGAGACCTCCAGGACCTCAACCAAAGCCACCAATATATCACATTACCTCATTCAAACTTGCTCATAACATAAAAACACCATCGTAAACATCAAAATCTCCATTTTCACACGGATTCAAGCCTAAGTTTCTTTAAAATTTCCGAAACTAACATTTGATCTAAAACCTGACCTAAACACCTCCGAATGAGCTGAAATTTTGCACGCATATCCAAAATCACCTACTGCAACTCTCAGAATTTCATTCCGAGCCCCATATCAAAATCTCTCCTACCGTTCGGATTTCGCCAAAATTCAACCTTAGCCAATTCAAGCCTAAAACTACACCAGACCTCCAAATTCGATTCTGATTGCTCTCCTGAGTCATAAATGATTCCCCGAAACTAGTCGAATCATCAAAATTCAATTCCGAGCTATCTAACTCATCGGTCAACATTCGCTTAACTTTTCCAAACTATCCTGTTCAATAAGAGGTTTATGGCCTCATTTCTATCTAAATTCCTTCTGATTTGCTTCTAACTTTCCGAACACATATAAATAAGCATATTGAAGTGTTAAATGTAGAAAACGGGACGATAACTCTCGTAACGACGAGTCGGGTCGTTACAGTTAACAACTGATACTTGGGCGGTCATTAATGATGTTGTTAAATTTTTACATAAATTTTATACTGCTACTGCTGAGTTTTCTGGATCTTATTACCCTACTATTGTTATGGGTTTAGTACATATAGCGGAAATTTCTTTTCTACTCTTTGAATTTAAGAAAAAAGAAAAATATACGGCTGTTGTGGAAAATATGCAAGCCAAATTCAAAAAATGTTTCTTTCCAATTCCTCTAATTTACTTAATTGGTGCAGTTTTAAATACTTCTATTACGATGTCTGATTGTCATCAATTAATGAATGTTTTATATACTTATATGGAGATTTGGGAAACTGAAACCCCATATTTATATACTTCTACGAACAACCTAAATGATTATTTACATCAATTATATAATTATTATGCAAATTTAATTGATAATGTTGCAGGTAATGTTAATCCTATTATGCAATGTAGCATTTCTGCTACTATGACTGAAGATGAAGGATAAGATGAAAGTTATAATATTTTTTCTACTTTTTCTAACACTCAAACAAGTTGCAGGAATATTGATGAACTTTAATTCTACTTGCAGAAGCAAAAGGAGCCTCGCACAAAGGATTTTTCACCGTTGGGGTGGTGGCATGAAAATGGAAAGCAATTTCCTGTTCTTTTCGCAATGGCTCGGGACGTGATGAATGTGCCAATTTCAACCGTTGCATCCGAGAGTGCATTTAGCCAAGCAAGACAACAACTTGGAGATACGCGTCACTCATTAGGAAGCAATGCTTTGGAAGTTTTAGTATGTATGAGAGATTAGATTAGATCGGAAAGAAGAAATCAAGGACGTGAAGATGTTGATAGCCCATAAGACGAGGAACTTGGAGATATATTAACAAATGGTAACCCATTCGAATTAAACACTCCAAAAGAATGCCAATCAGTTCATATTGATTATGAGGAACTTAGCAGGGCAATGCAAAATATTTGAATTTACTTATTGTTATTTGTTAAAGTCTTAAAGATGTAAACATTCAATTTGTAAGTTTCAAATTTGAATTATGAAATATGAAATAAAAGAAGCACTTGCAATTTGCAGTAAGTGCAATTTTTCTCATATTCCCTCTATTCTTTAATTTAAATTTTAAAGTAATACAAATTCTTAATATAACTTAAATTGAAACTTTAATTTTGAAATTCAAACTTAAAGTGTTAAATTGAAACTTTAATTTATAAATTCAAACTTAAAGTCTTAAACTTGAAACTTTAATTTAGAAATACAAACTTAAAGTTTTAAATTGAAACTTTAATTTTGAAATTCAAAGTTTCAAACTTAAATTCTTAAAAACTTTAATTTTGAAATTCAAACTTAAAGTGTTACATTGAAACTTTAATTTTGAAATTCAAACTTAAAGTCTTAAATTGAAACTTCAATTTTGAAATTCAAAGTTTCAAACTTAAAGTCTTAAATTGAAACTTTAATTTTGAAATTCTAACTTAAACTCTTAAATTGAAACTTTAATTTTGAAATTCAAACTTAAAGTCTTAAATTGAAACTTTATAAGTGCAAGTTTTTCTCATTTACTTTGTGTTCTTTAAATTAATACAAAGTATTAAAATAAATTATACGAAATTACAAAAAAAAATTAAAAATACATTAAACCCGGCCCGGCCCCTTTAGCCCGTAACCCGTACGGTTCAATTTTTACCCGAAAGTAACCCAACCCATTAAACCCGCTAAGTTTGGGACCGGAACTGGCCCGGTTAGAAACCTGTACGGGTTCAAAAAAATTGGACCCGGCAGCCCGGCCCACCCGTTTACACCTTTACTATTTATAGAGTAGAATGGGAGGAAAATTTGAATTAATTATTCAGATTTCCCACCCCTACTCTCTTTGATTTATTTCAGTTAAGTATAGGGTATTTTTGATAAGAATACACCTGAACCTCTACTAGAAGGTTCCAGGATATTCTATACCATTCTATTAGGCGTTAATGCCTTTATTTCCCTCACTTGCTAAGGGTTATTACCTATTCACCATTTAACTATGCCTGATTCACCCCTTATTATTCAACTAATTATAGTATAACCAAGCCCAATTGTCTTTTATGCCCTCACTACTTCAAAGTTATCTTCAGAATTACCTTTTTCTATTTCCTTTTTACCCCTTATATCTCATATGTATTCACCTGAC
The DNA here is from genome assembly GCA_032618575.1 of Nicotiana noctiflora. Lineage (NCBI taxonomy): Eukaryota > Viridiplantae > Streptophyta > Magnoliopsida > Solanales > Solanaceae > Nicotiana > Nicotiana noctiflora. The sequence continues at coordinate 37,857 of JASVEL010003616.1, forward strand.
CTGCCCTTAGGTCTGTTAAGACCTGGGGTATTCAGCATTATTTAAAATATAACCCTTAGACCTATCTTGATGTTTAACCAATTTTAGTCTAAGTGAAACTTTTCAGAGCTAACCACTGAGATAACCACAAATGACTTTACAAGTCAAAATTTACACTATGTTGCAACAAAAACCCATATCATTTGCACATATAGCCCTATTGTGACTAAGTGCTCAAAAGTTCAGAAAATCCAAACATATGAACCGTATTTGCAATAATAGCCAATTTCATGTAATTTTGCACACATAACCCTAATTTCAACTAACTTTTAACTAATCAGAATTCAGAGGAACAAATAGATAATGGTTGAATCATAATCAATCAAAACCCTTAGCCGAAACAGGATCTATTACTCAAGAACATCAAAAAGCTAACAGCATGTGATTTAACAAAATAGCTTTAACCAGAACAAACAGAGTACTTAATAAAAACAGAGATTTTATTCAATAGATTCAGGTTTTAACCAAGTAATAACATAGAAGAGTTAAGCATAGAAAACGAAAGTGGTTCAGGGATTAGCTTTTGGAGTCTCTTTTTCCATTTTCTTTCTTTCTTCTTTTCTTTCTTTTCTTTCATTATTCTTCATTTTTCTTCCTTTTTTCTTGGTTCTCCGATGGTTCAGAGACTCTGGTCTCTTTTTGATAGTCGATCCTCCAGGCAGACTCTAGGAGTCTTGTTTGGATGTAAAAGGGTGGTATTTTGGGTCTGGGGTTTGATTTAAAAGGGTTTTGGGTTTGGGGTGTCCGCCGGAATAGGGTTCCGGCGGAACAATATTTAATATTCGAGAAACAGGGTTGAGATTTGAGGGGTGGGACTTAGGTAGGGTAATAGAGGAGTTTAAGGTGGTTCTGGGGTGTAAAGGTGGGAGACTGGTTCATAGTTTGGGTGGTCGCCGGCTAGGGTTTTGGCGACCGGAATTTCAAGATCTGGGAGATGGTGGGGTATTTGGGTAAGGCTAGTAGGATGGGGTGGTGAGAGAGGACGAGGGGGGTTCCGGAGTGAAGGCCTGGTCGGAGAAGATGACTAGTTGACAGACGACTGTAGGGTATCGGTGGCCTGTGGAGAGGAGGATGGGAGACATAAGGCGGCTAGGGTTTTGAGTTTGAGACAGGGGAAGTGTATAATGAGGCTTTGAATATGTGTCTTTCATTTTCAGCCATTAGATTAGACGAGATGAACGGCCAGGATCAAATTGCCCCTTAAACGACGTCGTGTACTTTAAGTGAAACCTACTTCTCATCCGTTAGATTAGCTTCTTTGACGGTTGTGATTCATTCATTTAAACTATGTTGTATGGTTCCACGTGACATTGATTTTATCTGTTAGATTAATCAAATGGACGGCTGTGATTATTTCATTTAACGATGTCGTTTCAATTATTTAACCACCGCTTATCTTGGTCCGTTTGATTGAATCATCAACAGCCCAGATCTACTGTGTTATACGTCGTCGTTTGATTTTTTACAAAGGCTGGCCAGTTCAATTTCAAATTGGGCCAGGTCTGTTAGGGGTATTAATTTTGGGCTAGTCTTTTGTAATTGGCCCAAATACCTTGTATATTTTGTATTTTCTTGTATTTATCATGTTTTTGTATTTTTTAACTTGTCTTTATTTAATTATTTTCTGTATTTTCTTGTGTTTTATACTTGTTTTCCTTAGTATTTTATTCCTAATGTATTTATCCCCTTTTATTTTTGTATTTTTTTCTTTGATTTTCTAATTTCTTAGTAATTATCTTACATTTTTTGATATTTTCTAATTGATTTCATTTTGTATTTTTTGTTTTAATTTCCTTCACTTTATTTTCAACAATTAAAACAAACACTGATACTTTTTACACAATAATCAACCAATTTCAATCCAAAATCATTTTTTGTATTTCTATTTTGGAATTAACAGCTTTGGGCAAAAATCACGTCCTCACAGCTGCCCCTTTTTGCTCGGGAACACGAAGAGTTTTAGTACAAAGACAAGTGAGCAGTAGTGGGGGATTTTTGTCCACTCGCATATTCCGTGTGAAGCATTTTTTGAAAGTTTTGACCGCATCCTGCTTCAAGGATTGCCTACATATCCTGGGTTAAACAGGAATCGGGTCAGTGTAGTTCTGGATTCAACTACCAGAGAGCTGTGGCTCTATTGCTGTTGCTTGTTATTGTTGTCTGCTGATCTCCTTATTACACCGTGGTAAAAAGAAAATAAGCTAAACTATGCTCTATGTTTTACAAAATCCTAACTATATCTTTCACTGATTCTTGTTTTTTCATTTGCATCTTCCGTTCTTCGAGAAGACTCTTGCTTTCAACTTGTTTCAAATATATTCCCTTATTCTTCAGCTGGACGCCTGCTTGCAAAACATTGAAATGTATTCCCTTGTTCTTCAGGTGGGCGCCTGCTTGCAAAACTTTGAAAATATTCCCTTGTTCTTCAAGTGGGCGCCTGCTTGCAAAACTTCAAAAAGTATTCCCTTGTTCTTCGGGTGGGTACCTGCTTACTACAAAAATAAAGAAAACTTTTTGCCCCAGTATGGGGCTTAAATCTATCATGCTATTAAATGTTAGCTTAAAAAAGAAAAATTTCATTTAAAAAATATTCTCTTGTTATCCAGGTGGGCGCCTGATTGCAAAAAATTGAGAAAAATATTCCCTTGTTATCCAGGTAGGCGCCTGATTGCAAAAATTAAAGAAAAAATATTCTCTTGTTATCCAGGTGGGCGCCTGATTGCAAAAATTAAAGAAAAATATTCCCTTGTTATCCAGGTGGGCGCCTGATTGCAAAAATTAAAGAAAAATATTCTCTTGTTATCCAGGTGGGCGCTTGATTGCAAAAATATTCCCTTGTTATCCAGGTGGGTGCCTGATTGCAAAAATATTCCCTTGTTATCCAGGTGGGCGCCTGATTGCAAAAATTAAAGAAAAATATTCCCTTTTATCTAGGTGGGCGCCTGATTACAAAAATTAAAGAAAAATATTACCTTGTTATCCAGGTGGTCGCCTGATTGCAAAAATATTCCCTTGTTATCCAGGTGGACGCCTGATTGCAAAAAATTGAGAAAAATATTCCATTGTTATCCAGGTGGGCGCCTGATTGCAAAAATTAAGAGAAATATTCCCTTGTTATCCAGGTGGGAGCCTGATTGTAAAAATTAAGAAAAATATTCCCTTGTTATCCAGGTGGGCGCCTGATTGCAAAATTAAGAAAAATAACGAAAAAGAATTCTGCCCCAGTTTGATAAGTGGGTGTAGTATTCTCATTTTTTGAAATAAAAAGTAAAACTTCCCTTATTATTCAGGTGGATGCCTGATTACTTATTCTTTCATCGTAGATTCCTTCCTCCATTGTTACTTCCTTTTGATTGCTTTCTCTTATATTCTAGGTGGGTGCCTGATTTTGCCAAACTTGTGCTCCCTTGTGTGTCCACATTGATTACATTCACTTTAAAGTGATTAGTAAGAATTTGAATCTTTTGTCCCTGTTTTAATCAGTGAACAACTTGTTAGTATAAAATGGTGGTTAGCAGCTGGCATTCTTGTTGGCATTGCTTCCACTCTTGCATTTGCTTCAATTTGCTTGTGTGCTACCTTGTTGTGGCTCTTGGAAGTTTTTCAGCAATTTTCTTAACTCAAACTTTCCTTGCAATTCTCTTTTGTTGTTTTTTTTCTCTCTTATTCCCTTTGGCTATATGACCGCCATATGTTGTTTTATTTCTCCCGTCCTTTGAAAGACCCAATCTCATTGTGCCATTTAACTGAGAAGTTGGTAATTAGCTTTCAACTGGCAATGTCTTGTAGACAGATTTTAAGAAAAGAAAATGAAATGCAATGACCCTGAATTTTAAGGGTAGGAATACTTTCAAAGTAAAAGGACTAGACTTATCTGAGTGGGAAGGCTAATTCCTTTGATCATGCCATGCATTTGGCTAACCGACCCAGTCTGTCATACCATATTTCTTGCCAACAATTTTTTCTCTTTTCAACAACCCAAACTTTACTTGACTTGCTCATTTCCCTTCACAAAATCATTTCTCACTTTCGCCTTATGGTGCCCGTGAGGGTTTTCACCACTAAGACTCTCTCATTTTATTTTTCTCAGCTCACGTCGCCTTATGGTGCCCGTGAGGGTTTTCACCAATAAGACTCTCTCATTTTACTTCTCTCAACTCACATTGCCTTATGGTGCCCGTGAGGGTTTTCACCAATAAGACCTTTTCGTTTTATTTTCTAATTTCCTCTTCACCTTCAAGTTCCCAGGTGTTGTCCATAATATACTTTTCTTCACTTACTTGTACTGTCATTTTCTTGAAATTAATCAGAGGGTCTTTCTTTGGACCGTAATGCGGCTTTTGGATGGGTTTCAGAAAGAAAGGTATAAAGGCTCAAATTTCCAACTTGGATTTAAAATTACAACTTTTCGGAATCATATCCTTCATAATGATCATAACTTCTGCCCCAGTTTCGATTTTTGGGGAACCTTGGACTTTCTTTCTGCTATGACTGAACCTCAGTGAGGTTGCCTACGTACCCTTTTGGGATCAAGTCAAAACGTAGTTCGGATCATAAGATCGCTTCATTGTTGCGATTTGACTTCTCCCGATTTTCTTCTTTTGTATATATATTTTTTTTTATTTTTTTTTTGTCATTTTCACTCTTTTTTTTCAACTTTTCTTCTTCTTCTTTTTTTCTTTTGCTTTTTCCCTTTTTTGTCATTTCATCAGTCATTTTTGACTTCATTATTGATTCTGAAAGAGGGGTATGAAAGAATAATATAATTAGGCTCAAAGGGATAGCAATGGGTAAAGTGTTTAGATATAGAAATAAAATTCCTTCATCGTTTTAATTTCAAAAATATGACAAATACAAATAGATACATGAAAGAAATCATACATAGTATCTTTTGACTGCATCAGAGTTAATGGCAGTCTCTACACATTTCCCTTCTATATCTGTCAAATATAATGCTCCATTGGACAACACCCGAGATACCACAAATGGTTCCTGCCAATTAGGGGCGAACATCCCTTTTGCTTCCGCCCAATGTGGTAAGATACGTCTCAACCAATTGTCCGACCTCAAAGTTTCGTGGACGTACTTTCTTGTTATATGCTCTGGCCATTCTCTGTTGATACAGTTGTCCATGACATACTGCTGCTAATATCTTCTCATCAATTAAACTCAATTGTTCTAACCGGACTTTTATCCATTCATCATCATTAATCTCTGCCTCCGCAATGATTCGAAGGGAGGGTATTTCGACTTTCGTAGGTATCACTGCCTCCGTGCAATACACCAATAAATAAGGGGTTGCACCAATCGAAGTGTGCACAGTAGTGCGATAACCCAACAAAGCAAATGGTAATTTCTCATGCCATTGCCTCGACCCTTCCACCATTTTCCGAAGGATTTTATTGATATTCTTATTCGCGGCTTCAACTGCTCCATTTGCTTTGGGCCGATAAGGTATAGAATTGTGATGCATAATTTTAAACCTTTGACATGTTTCTGCCATAAGATGACTATTGAGGTTGGCTCCATTATCTGTAATAATCACCTTTGGAATTCTGAAACGACAAATGATGTTTGCATGTACGAAATCCACCACTGCCTTCTTTGTTACTGCTTTGAATGTCTTCGCCTCCACCCATTTGGTAAAATAATCAATATCAACCAAAATAAACATGTGCCCATTAGATGTTGCTGGTTCTATGGGCCCAATAACATCCATGCCCCAAGCAACGAAAGTCCATGGTGCTGACATTGTATGCAATTCATATGGCAGAGAATGAATCAAGTCCCCATGTATCTGGTACTGATGACATTTTTGTACGTATCTGATACAATCTCGTTCCATAGTGAGCCAATAATATCCAGCCCTGAGTATTTTCTCTGCCAAAACATACTCGCTCATATGGGGTCCACAGGCTCCTGCGTGTACCTCAGTCATGATTGTAGTAGCCTGCTTTGCATATATACATCTTAATAAACCCAAATCCGGGGTCCTTTTGATAAAACTCCTCCACTGAAGAAAAATACACTCGCCAATCATCTTATGGCTCTTTTCTGATCCCTTGTAGCTTGCACCGGGTACACCCCCATTCTCAAATACTCTTTGATATCATGGAACCACGGTTCTCCATCAAGTTCCTCTTCTACTATATAACAATAAGCATTATGATCGTGAACTTGGATTTGAAATGGATCCACATAAGCTTTATCCGGATGGTGTAGTATAGATGACAGAGTAGCCAGGGCATCGTCAACTTCATTTGTGCATTCTTGGGATATGTTTAAATTCTATGGAGTGAAACCGCTGACATAGTTCATGTAGACACTGTCGGTACGGTATGAGTTTCAAATCCATTGTCTCCCACTCTCCTTGAATTTCGTGTATCAAGAGATCCAAGTCACCCATGACCAAAATCTCCTGAACACCCATGTCTATTGCCATTCTTAATCCCAATATACACGCTTCATATTCAGCCATATTATTAGTACAGAAAAAATGAAGTTGAGCAGTAACAGGGTAATGCTGACCCATTTTCGAAATGAGTACTGCTCCAATTCCAATTCCTTTGCTGTTGATAGCCCCATCAAAGTATAATTTCCAGCCCGGCTTTTTGTCTTATTCTAATTCTTCAATATTCATCGTTTCTTCATCAGGGAAATATGTTTTCAGTGGCTCATACTTATCGTCGACTGGATTTTCTGCTAAGTGATCAGCAACTGCTTGTGCTTTCATCGCAGTGCGGGTTATATAAACAATATCAAACTCTGTGAGCAGAATTTTCCATTTAGCGAGCCTACCCGTGGGCATAGGCTTCTGAAAGATGTATTTCAGTGGGTCCTAACGAGATATGAGATAAGTGGCGTAAGCATACAGGTAATGTTTCAACTTCTGCGCCACCCAGGTCAAGGCACAACATGTTTTTCCAATTGAGTATATTTTACCTCGTAAGATGTAAATTTCTTACTGAGATAGTAAATTCCTTGCTCCTTCTTCCCCGTTTTATCATGCTGCTCCAGTACACAGCCGAAGGAATTATCCAATACAGTCAAATAAAGGATCAAGGGCCTTCCGGGTTCTGGAGGAACAAATACAGGCGGATTGGCCAGATATTCCTTGATTTTATCAAATGCAGCTTGACATTCATTAGCATCTTTCTTCAATAATTTGAAAATAGGCTCACAAGTTTACGTCAATTGGGCAATAAATCTGCTAATATAATTCAATCTGCCCAGCAAACTCATCACATCTTTCTTACTCTTTGGCGGAGGCAACTCTTGAATAGCTTTTATCTTTGACGGGTCCAATTCAACACCACGCCGGCTTACCACAAACCCTAATAATTTCCCTGATGGTACTCCAAAAGTACATTTTGTTGGATTGAGCTTGAGATTGTATCTCTGAAGCCTCTGGAAAAACTTCCTCAGGTCTTTAACATGATTATATTTCTTCCTGGACTTGATAATGACATCATCCACATAAACTTCAATCTCTCGATATATCATGTCATAAAACATGGTAGTCATTGCTCTCATATATGTAGCTCCAGCATTTTTCAATCCGAACGGCATTACTCTATAACAATATGTTCCCCACTGTGTGATAAAGGCTGTCTTTTCTGCATCTTCTTCGTCCATCAGGATCTGATGATAACCCGCATAACAATCCACGAAAGATCCAATCTCATGTTTGGCACAATTGTCAATTAGTATGTGGATGTTTGGCAATGGAAAATTATCCTTCAGACTTGCTTTGTTGAGGTCTCAATAATCAATACACACTCTAGTTTTTGCGTCTTTCTTCGGAACAGGTACAACATTAGCTAACCAGGTTGGATATTTGGTGATCCGTATGACCTTTGCCTTAAATTGCTTGTTGACTTCCTCTTTTATTTTCACACTGATGTCTGTTTTGACCTTTCTTAAATTCTGCTTGACGGGTTGGCATTCCGAATAAATGGGCAACTTATGTACCACCAAATCAGTACTTAGCCCTGGCATATCGTCATATGACCATGCAAATATGTCTTTGTACTCATGTAGTAACTTTATCAAGTCCTCTCTGAGTGAGGCTTCCAAATGAACAATAATATTTGTCTCTCGAACATTTTCCTCATCTCCAAAATTAATAGACTCCGTCTCATTCAAGTTTGGTTTGGGTTTCTTCTCATAGTGGCTCAGATCTTTACTAATTTCTTCCAAAACTTCCTCATCCTCATACTCCACTTCATTAACGTATTCAATTTCTTGTATTACTATTTGATTATCAAGACTGGGCCGAGAATTCCTTATGCATGACACATCATTGAAATCAGCAAAAAATGGACTGTACAAGAAAAGAAAATAAGGCTATCAAAAATAGAGGAAGAAAGAAATTGTATTTCATTAAAATTTTGAAAGATAACAAGGTTTGACACGTCTGATTGGACGGAACAATAGAATCTGTATTACAGCTTTGAAATAAAATTGATTTAAGAATGAAACATCAAAGCTAACTACCACAACTCACTTCTGGTTGGAAGAGGAGTAGCTTCCCAGTTATTTAGCTTCATCTGGGATCCAACAAACTAGACATCCATTTTACTTGTGCCCTCAAATGCCTCTACCACGTTCATATCTTCGAACAACCTCTCAAATCTTTCTAACAGCTCCTTGTCTGTTTGCTTGGCTGGGCATGACCGTTGCCGGATGTCTCTTTGTACCAGGCTTGATAAATGAATGGGAGAGTTTAGGGATAGGCTTAGGGAGGGTCCATCCTTTCTTTTTCAGTTTTTGGGCTCTTTTTATGTCGGCAATGGTTGGCTTGAAACCCAATCCGAAAGTGTTAGTAATACCCGAAAGAGATACCGGCTGTGTTATTCCTTGCTGGGTAGCTCCTAAACCTTTCCCAGGGAGAAACCTATTTTTCAACATCTCCATAGCAACCATGACTGACGCGGAAGCTATCATGGGCATCGGAATGTTTTCGCTTTCAGATATTTTATCCACAGATACAGTTTCCACCACTTGGTATACCTAGGGACCTTTATCACCCTCGACTTCTTCAAATGGTGTGACGATATTGCAAGAATTATCTTCACCATGAACCACTATTTCTTGCCGATTCCATTTGAATTTCACCATTTGATGGAGTGAGGAAGGTACAGCCTTTGCAGCATAAATCCATGGATGTCCCAGTAGAAGATTATAGGACACAACAACGTCCAAAACTTGAAATTCCATGGTAAACTCTACAGGTCCGATAGTGAGTTCCAATATGATGTCTCCAACAGTGTACTTCCCGCCCTCGTCAAATCCTCTCACGCATATGATGTTCCTGTGGATTTTTTCATGATCAATCTTTAGCTTGCCCAAAGTAGATAAAGGGAAAATAATGGCACGTGACCCATTATCAACCAAGACACGAGTTACCGTTGATTCCTCGCACTTTACCGTAAGATATAATGCCTTGTTGTGCTATGTCCCCTCCAACGGCAGTTCATCATCTGAAAATGTTATTCTGTTTGCCTCGAAGATTTTATTTGTGATCTTCTCTAAATGACTCACTATGACCTTTTCTGGTATATGGGCCTCGTTTAGGATTTTATTAACGCCTTTCGGTGTTCATCAGAATGAATCAACAAAGATAGCAAAGATATCTACGCTGGTGTTTTCCTCAGCTGCTCAACTATGGAATAATCCTGAGCTTTCATTTTCTTCAGAAATTCCTCGGCTTCTTCTTCAGTGTCATCTTTCTTTACATTGGACAGATTATCTTTTGTAACTTTTGCCTTTCTCAATTCATCGGGAGTGAAACATCTCCCTGATCTAGTCAAACCGTGGGTTTCACAAATCTCCTCCTTAATTTCCTTTCCTTTATACCTGACAGTTACCTTGTTGTAGTTCCAAGGCACAGTTATGGTGTTCACGATGGGCATTTGATTGACTGGCTTGATATTAACTGGCTCTAGCTGCGCCCCTTTTACGGTCAATATGGGCTTTGTACTCACTCCGGGCACTATCACCTTTATAGGCTCAGGTTCAGCTACCACTGTTGGCTTGCTCACATGTGGCTTGACTGGTATTTTCTCATTTATGATTTTCTTCTCTGTCTTGCTACTGCTCGTTTTGATCATCATTACAGCCTGAGAGGGCTTCTTGCAATTTCCTTCTTGTACCACCTCTATCATGTGGGTCTCATGGTGCACATGCAAAGGTTTCTGTGTTATATTAGGAGCCTCGGAAGCTTGAACCTCAATTCTTCTGGAGTCCATAAGTTCCTATATTGCAGACTTCAGGTGCCAGCATTTTTCAGTGTCATGCCCTGAGGCTCCCGAACAATATTTACAATGGACTGATTGGTCCAAGTTTCTCAGTGGTGGATTAGGGATTTTAGGCTCTATGGGGTTCAACATCCCAAGTTGTCTTAGTCTATGGAAAAGACTGGTATACGGCTCACCCAGGGGAGTTAATGTTTTCTTTCTTTGTGTCATGTCATTCTTGACTCCAATGTTAGGATAGAAATTGGTTCCATTAGGATTTTTGTATGTTTTTGGTGGTGGGTATGTGTTTTGGGTGTGGTAATATTTTTGGGTGCTGGAGTTCGCCATGGAGTAGAAGGTGGTGGGTAGGCTTGGGCGTGATGTACAGAAATTTGTGGACCAGGAGGAGGATAATAGTGTTGAGGTGGGCTATATGGTGTTGGTGGGTAGGGTTGATGCGGGCGAGGCTGATGGTAATATGGATTGGGACCCCTGGACCAAGACCTCCCTTCTATGACTGCCACCTCTTCCTTCTTTTTCTTCCCGATTGATCCACCCGTACCTGTCTGGATTGCCTGGTTCGTAGCCTTGATAGCTGAATGGCTCATGATTTTGTTTGACTTCAATCCTTCTTCTACTAAGCTTCCCATTTTAACTACCTCGTTGAAGGTTTTTCCAATGCAGATACCGAATGCCCATAGTACGTTGGTTCCAAATCTTGCAAAAAATAGTCTACCATCTCTCCTTGCTCAGGATTTCTAACTGGTTTCTCCTCTTCAGCCATATCAATGAGAGGGGTATAGGAATTATGTTGTCGGAAAGTAGGTTCCGGGGGGTAATAATGGTTGTCTTGGACGTGGAATAGTGGTTCACTAGAGGATTTGTGCAAAGTGGTTGGTGGTGGTGCCACATATACAGGAGCGACCTGTGGTGGTGGTAGTGGAACTTGTTTTGGGATTGGAGGTGGTGCTTACGATGTGGTTGCGTAGTAGGGTGGATATGTAGGATAAGTGGAGGATGAGTTCATAGTGGGTGAATCTTGTTTTGGGACTGGTGGAGGGACATATATGGGGTTGGCAGGGTAGGTGGGTAAAGTTTGTTCCTTCGCCCAAGCCTGGTACATCTCAGCCATTTGTTGTTTGAGCTTATACATCTCCTATTTCATGCTATTCACATCTACTACCTCATCCTCTTGCACTGGATCCATAACTGTTGCTTCAATTTCTTGAGTAATTGCCTTTGTCATACTCTTGGAACGAGTGTTGTAATTGTGAGTTGCCAGAATGCCAGTTACTAACCACTTTATCTGTTACTCAACAACGACAAAACTTGTTAGTGGTTAGGCTATAACGGGTAAATATTAAAGATTAAGAACACAGTTTTGCCTGGCAATATGCATCATCCCGGCCTTGTTGTCTTTCTTGTTTTGCCAATTCTTTTGTTTTTGGCTTTTTCGTTTCCTTCTATTTATTACCACCGATATTTTTCTTTTCATTTTTCACTTTTCGTTTCTTGTCTTTGTCCCTCTTTTTCCATTGATCCGTCCTACATGTTTGCCTATCGCACAAGTATTTGCAGAAAAAGAAAAATAACGACAAATTTGGAATTTCTCAACTTCATTAATACCCAATCAATGATTACAAAGATGATATTCTAATGATAATTGTGCTACAACTTTCTAAATGCAGAAATAAAAATACAACAAAAATGCATGTACTAAGAATACATTAAAGATCCTAGTGCCCACGAGACATCGTTCGGTCTTACCGCGGGCCTATATGCTAATCCCCTTTGGAGTTTATCTAAATCTCTCATCACTTGCTTTACAAAGATCATTGTTGAAGCAACAAATGTGGACTTGTTCATATCTTTGCATATCTGGCATTTCCATGTAATATAACGAGCAATGCTGACAATTCTTTCTCTGATCATTCCTTTCTCTTGAAGCAACCTCCCTATTTGTTCGGCACGAGCGTCTAGAGTCTGTTGGCTTTTCTGTTGAAGCTGCTGCAGTTCCATTTCTAACCGAGCCATGGCCATATAGCAGTGTTCTCTTTCTATGTCAAATTCTTTTACTTGTTTGCTACTTTTGACCTCGGCAGTGACAAGCTTTTTTCTCAACCGGGCAACTTCAATATTATGTTAATCTTTCAATTATTAGATCATCCGAGCCCTTTCCTTAGTATTTCTAGCCAATTGTTTCCGAACTCTGATTAATTCCTTTTTGGCTTTGTCTAGATCAAAACTGTAGCCGTTCACCTTTCACCGCAAATTATCAATAAGTTTTTCATCCCAGGCATGTCGAACTGGGGTTTCAGTTGCTGCTCTCATTTTTAGAATCTGAGCTTTTAATGACTCATTTTCTTTAATCATTTGTTCCTTTTCACCCTCATCGGCCGCTGCTTGTAAGGTGCTTTCGAACTTGAGGTCTTGAACTTGCTTTTCTAACATACTGATTTTGGCTCGGTATTCATTCTCCTTAGCCAACCAATCCCATTGCTCCTTTGATAGCTCGGCAAATTCTTGAATGTGAGGTCTCTTAATTGGTCTTTCATGCTCAAAATCCCTTCTGTACCATGTAGAATAACCAGCTGACACTTTACCTTTGGCCCGATTCCTTACACAAGTGTCCACTTTCAAACATTGGCACTCATTCCGTATTTGTCGGACTTTCGCCTCAGGAAATTGCCCATTGGGGCTAATCTCTGTCACTTGAATACTGAGGTCCCCATCTTTTGGCACTATTTGATATCTTTCGAGTTGCCGTAATACTCGATACGGTGCATAAGGCTGGATACTTTTGAGTCCCATTAAAAGAAAGTGTGATCCTTCTGCTGGCATGTATATGACTTTGTTGATGGGCAACCACCCGAATGCCCACTTGATCTGACTAACAGTAAGGGATTGTAAGTATGTGATCCAACCTTTAGACCCCTCCGGCAACTTGGCCCCTTTGATCCTCGTGTAGAATTCTTCTATGCAAGTCTTTTCCGATGATCCATAACTCAGAAACAGAGGGCGATGGCATAAGTGCTCGATCATCCATATCTGTAATAGCAAATTACACCCTTCGAAGAAATCTTCTCCAGCTTTACAGGTTGTGAGAGCACAAAAGATATCAGCCAAAGTACTATTATCCTGTGTAAGGAGAGTACTGACAATCCCGGTAATCCTGATATCGATGTTCCCGTTTTTCCTTGGAAATATTATCAAACCCAGAAAGGCTACCATGAAGGCAAAACGCCTATGTTCCTCCCATTTAGCCCGGTTTGCTTTACTGCAGAGTTTGTTCGTTGGATTCTTAAATCCTCCAACGTGACCATATCTATGGTTTATAAAGTGCATAGTGCAAAACCCATGGACCAAATCTTCATTGTGAACACTTCTGGCTATTTTCAAAGAGTCGAGGAATTTGTGTGCGGTGATGGCTCTTGGAGCAACCGAATATTTGTCTTTCAAAGGGACCTTATCCTTACCGATGTAATTAGCAATCTCTTCTAGTCTCGGAGTGAGCTCAAAGTCCGAAAAGTGGAGCACATTGTGTGCGAGATCCCAGCAGGTGACCAAGGCTCGAATAATGTCTCCCCGGGGTAATATATCAAGCAGCCCGGTAAGACCTTTCAAATATTTTTTGACCTCATCTTGTCCATCCTGATCCAAGTCATTCCACCACAGTCGTAACTCCAAAGGGATCTTATTCATTAGTGAAAAAGGTTCATTTTGCATTGTGCTCATCCTGCACATTTATTAAAGGTGATTTAACCACATATTATTTTACCCAAAAGACAAAAAATATTTTTTCAAAGGAAAATTTCTTTTCATCATTTTTCAAAAAAAGTCCCTATTTGCGAGTACGGCCTTTCAACACTTCATCCGAAGATTTTAAGGCTGTATTTATTATATTTGGAAAATGACTCAAAAGTGACCATTTTTGCGCAAACAGCCTTCCGGCGTCCTTTCGGAACATTCGGCTATTTTCAAAAATAGCATCACTTTGATTTATTAATATTTTTTGGTTATTTTTTTAAAAGGGGTGGTTGGACCCGTCAAGGGTTGCCTACGTATCTCGCCTAGTGGTGAGAATCAAACCAGCGTAGTTTGGTCAAATTGTTTTTAGACCAACGTTTTTTAATGTTGGCAAAATTGAATTATTCTAACTATTTTTCATATTTTCCTCAAATTTTTGACAGCATTTTGTCAATATTTTGTCACGACCCGGATTTCCCACCATCGGGGTCATGATGGCGCCTACTAAATGGAAGCTAGGCAAGCCAAATATTAATTACATCTCCATTAATTACTAATTTCTTATTAACAACATAAAAATTACAGCGGAAGACTTAGTCAAATGTGATAAAGAAAATCCAAATCTGATATACTACCCAAGATTGGTGTCACAATACTCACGAACTTCTAAGAATAATACACATAATTGCCTGAAAGAAAATACAAGTTGTTTATCTCGATTACATGAGATAACAGAATGAAAAGCATAGATAGAGGAGACAACGGGTCCTGCGGACGCCTGCAAGGCTACCTCGTAGTCTCAGTAGTCGAAAAATCCACAAGTCTCTACTATCGCTGCTGCTGTCCGTAACCTGTATCTGCGCAAAAAGAGCGCAGAGTGTAGTATCAGCACAACCGACCCCATGTGCTGGTAAGTGCCCTGGCCTATCCCAGCGAACTAGTGACAAGGCTAAGGCCAGTCACCCACCTAAACCTGTACAGTTGCAATATAGATATATATATATATATATATACAATACATTTATAAAGAAATACTCTGCTCTAAAATAACAGTCAATAACTCTAGTTATCCAGAATAATCTAATCAACAGAATAAACCTTATTTTTTTTGTCTCAATTTCCTCTTTCATTTCATGTCTCGTGGTAGGCGTACCACCCGCTCCCAACTATCACAGTAATTATCTCTTGTGGTAGGCGTACCACCCGCTCCCAATTATCAATAATTATATATCGTGGTAGGCGTACCACCCGCTCCCAAATATCAATAATTATATCTCGTGGTAGGCGTACCACCCGCTCCCAAATATCAATAATTATATCTCGTGGTAGGCGTACCACCCGCTCCCAAATATATCAATAATTATATCTCGTGGTAGGCGTACCACCCGCTCCCAAATATATCAATAATTATATCTCGTGGTAGGCGTACCACCCGCTCCCAAATATATCAATAATTATATCTCGTGGTAGGCGTACCACCCGCTCCCAAATATATCAATAGGCTACCGGCAACTATGGCCAATGCCAAGATTTAAATCACTTCGTGGTCGGCGTACCACACGATCCCATTTCTTATTATATAAGTGGTCGGCGTACCACACGATCCCATTTCATAAATATATATATATATTACCGGCCTTTAGCCAATAATCTCTATATCAACAATATTTGTAATTACCGGTTTTTAAACCAATAATTTATAATAGCTTCAACAATTTACCTTCATTACCGGTATAACACCAATAATCCTTATTCAACAATTTATTCATTACTAAATTCATATTCCTACAAACTAGGATAGAACAAACACTTACCTCGAGTGCTTATGAACAATTCAATCCGTGGATATGTCTTTTCTTTCAATTTGGCTCCAATTCAACCGTATCTATACACAATTGATTTAATATCATCAATTCTACTCAACAACTAATTCTTAACACCAAATAACACTTTTTCAACATTCTGCCATGAATAGTAAATTTCAACCCCGGGCCCACATGGTCGGAATTCGGGGTTAGGACCAAAATCCGGTTACCCATCCCCCAAGAGTTCATGTATATAATTTGTCTCAAAATCGGACCTCAATTCGAGGTCCAATTCCCCAATTTATGAAAAACCCTATTTTCTAACAAAAACAAGAATTTACCATGAAAACATTTGATTTCTAATGAAAAACATGTTTAATGATGTTAGGAATTGAAAGAATTAAGTAAAAAGTGACTTACAATCGATTTGATGAAGAAGAAATCCTTGAAGAATCGCAAATGGGTGTTTTGGTTTTGTAAAAATGTGAAGAAATGATTGAAATCCGTGTTTTTCAGGTCTCTGTGTTCGCATTTGCGAACATGGGTTCGCAATTGCGAACCCCGACCAATTTCTGGAGTTTGAAAAATAAGCTAAGGGTGGGAAGTTCGCATTTGCGAACTTTTCTTCGCATTTGCGAAGCCAAGGCAAAACTGGGAAGTTCGCATTTGCGAACTATTGTTCGCAATTGCGAACACAAGCTAAATATGGGGAGGTTCGCATTTGCGAACTATTGTTCGCATTTGCGAACCCAGGCGGAATAGTGGCCAGTTCGCATTTGCGAACTATAGCTCGCATTTGCGAACACAGGCACAGAAGGGTCAAGTTCGCATTTGCGAACTATTGTTCGCATTTGCGAACACAGGCACAATAGGGGGAGTTCGCATTTGCGAACTATTGTTCGCATTTGCGAACTCCGCAGAATAGTGGGGAGTTCGCATTTGCGAACTATTGTTCGCATTTGCGAACTCTGCAGACCAGTTGCAGACAGCAACTTCTAACATGAAAAATTGATCTCGTGGCCTATCCAAAGTTCACCCGAGCCCTCGGGGCTCCAAACCAAATATGCACATAACCTCAAAAACACATTATGAACTTGTTCGTGCGATCACATCGCCAATATCACCTCGTTTTCATCAAATCAAGCCTCAAATGCATGATTTTCATACCTTTAGTTTTCAAAACTTTCAAACTTGGGACTCAAGGTCCAAAACCTCTCAAACGACATCCAAATGTCATCAAACTTTACAGAAATCACATATATAATATTTAAGACTTGTACCGGACGTCGGAACCAAAATACGAGCCCGATACCAAGGTCAATTAATTTATTTCCTTTAATAATTGTATCAAAAACAATTTCACATAAAAATTCATAACTTGGGCTCTAGGCCTCAGAATTCGACTCCGGACGCATGTCCAAGTCCCATATTTTCCTACGGACCTCTCGGGACCATCAAATCTCGGGTCCGGATCCGTTTACCAAAAATGTTGACCGAAGTCAACCATATCAATATTAATATCATTTCTATCCAAATTTCTCATAGAATTCATATTTTCTATCACAAAAATCTTTCCGGCTACATGCTCGGATCGTGCACGTAAATCGAGGCAACATAGAATGAGGTTTTCAAGGCCTCAGAAGCTCGAAATGAGTGAGGAAAATAGGTGATGGCCCTTTGGGTTGTCACATTCTCCACCTCTAAAACAACCGTTCGTCCTCGAACGGACAAAAGAAAGAAGTACCTGAGTCGGGGAACAAATGTAGGTAGCGGCTCCGCATATCAGACTCGGACTCCCAGGTCGATGCCTCAGGAGGCTGACCTCTCCACTGAACACGCACAGAAGGATAACTCTTCGACCTCAACTGTCGAACCTGCCAGTCTAGAATGGCCACCGGCTCCTCCTCGTAAGATAGATCATTGTCCAATTGGACAGTACTGAAGTCTAACACATGTGTGGGATCGCCGTGGTATCTCCGAAGCATAGATACATGAAAAACCGGATGCACGGCTGATAAGCTAGGCGGCAAAGCTAATCTGTAAGCCACCCCTCCCACTCTGTCTAGAATCTCAAATGGGCCAATATACCTGGGGCTGAGCTTGCCCTTCTTCCCAAACCTCATCACGCCCTTCATAGGCGACAACTCGGAGCAATACTCGTTCACCAACCATGAAATCTACATCTCGAACCTTACGATCCGCATAAGTCTTTTGCCTAGGCTGAGCTGAACGCAATCTCTCCGGATAGTCTTGACCTTATCCAAGGCCTCTCGAACTAAGTCTGTACCCAACAACCGAGCCTCTCCAGGTTCAAACCATCCAACTGGTGATCGACATCGCTCACCATACAACGCCTCGTACGGAGCCATCCGGATGCTAGATTGGTAGTCGTTATTGTAGGCGAACTGCGCTAATGGCAAAACCGATCCCACGAGCCTCCGAAATCAATAACACGAGCTCGAAGCATGTCCTCAAGAATCCGAATAGTCCTCTCGGGGACCGGCCATCCGTCCGAGGATGAAATGTTGTACTCGACTGAACCTGAGTGCCTAACTCCCCGTCGGACCGCTCTCCGGAACCGCGAGGTAAGCTGCGTACCTCGATCGAGAGATAATAGATACTGGCACCCCATGGAGACGAACAATCTCCCTAATGTAAACCTCCGCTAACCTCTCCGACGAGTAGGAGACGGATACTGGAATAAAGTGTGCTGATTTGGTCAACCTATCAACAATGACCCAAATAGCATCAAATTTCCTCCGAGTCAAAGGAAGTCCAGTAACGAAGTCCATTATGATCCGCTCCCATTTCCACTCGGGAATTTCAATCCTCCGGAATACACCACCAGGTCTCCGGTGCTCATATTTCACCTGCTGACAATTTAGACACCGAGCGACATACGTAACGATATCTTTCTTCATTCTGCGCCACCAATAGTGCTGCCGCAAGTCCTGGTACATCTTCGCGGCACCTGGGTGAATAGAATACCGTGAGCTGTGGGCCTTCGCTAAGATTAACTCTCGAATTCCTTCGACATTGGGCACACAAACTCGACCCTGCAATTTCAATATCCCATCATCATCTAGATTTACCTGTGTGGCACCTCCCCGCTGTACTGTATCTCTCAACTCACGCAAATGAGGATCATCAAATTGCCTCTCACGGATACGCTCAAATAAAGAAGAACGAGCGACCGTGCAGGCTAACACCCTGCTAGGCTCAGAAATGTCTAATCTCACGAACCGGTTGGCTAAGGCCTGGACATCTAGAGCTAATGGTCTCTGACTGACCGGAATATATGCAAGACTACCCATGTTGGCAGACTTTCTACTCAATGCATCGGCCACCACATTGGCCTTACCTGGGTGATATAAAATAGTAACATCATAGTCTTTTAGCAACTCTCAACCACCTTCTCTGCCTCAAATTCAACTCTTTTGTTTAAACAAATACTGAAGACTCTTATGATCGGTGTATACTTCACATACTACACCATACAAATAATGCCTCCGGATCTTCAATGCGTGAATAATCGCCGCAAATTCTAGATCATGCATTGGGTAATTCTTTTCATGCATCTTCAACTGCCTCGAAGCATAGGCAATAACCTTGCCATCCTGCATTAACACTGCACCAAGCCCAATACGGGAAGCATCACAATAAACAATATAAGGTCCCGTACCTGTGGGTAAAACCAATACCGGTGCTATGGTCAAGGCTGTCTTGAGCTTTTGAAAGCTCGCCTCACATTCATCGGACCATTCAAATTGAACACCCTTCTGGGTCAATCTGGTCAGTGGGGTTGCAATAGAAGAAAATCCTTCTACGAATCGGCGGTAATAACCGGCTAACCCCAAGAAACTCCGAATATCTGTGGCTGATGTCGGTCTAGGTCAGTCCTTGACTGCCTCAATCTTCTTCGGATCAACCTAAATACCTTATTCTACAAATCCCACTTTACTCAGAATGAGGTATGGTGACCTCGTGATTATTTTCCCGAATTAATGCGTCATATTTATTCTTACCTGGTGCTCGTCTCAAAGGCTAAGCTCAACGGTTTCAAAATAGAAATGGCTAATATGAATAGAAACTATACAAGAATTGTGAAATAGTCCTAACGGGCATGACTCTTATTTACGAATGCAATACGAAAATATTAATTTCATAAAAGAAGAATTTTAAACACATAAACTCTTACTAGCCAGGACCCAGTCCTCATATGATATCCACCGCAGCTTGAAGCTCGGCTTAGAAATATTTCACATTATGCCAAAAATTGGAGGATCTCATCCTCAACTCTGAATCACAGTGCTTGCACATCATATCATCTGAAATTTTTCATTTCCTTTCTTTCTTCCTTTCAATAATTGTCCGTCGAGGATAATCACGACATAAAATAAGCCCTCATACTGATAGGGAGCACAATTAACGATTAAAATTATTTATCCCGAAAATTATATCAAAACCCACTGTAATAAGTAATATAAAGTCACTCTTAGCCTCATGGATTTTTTTTTTTTTAGTGACTAACACCTAATAATAGGGATGTCTATCCTCATGTAATATCTCAACGTGAGTATTTCCCTAAGTAGGTTTGATGATTACGATGCTCGCTCATGAATGGAGCATGTTAAAAGGACTCGCCTAAATTTTCTTTCAAAAACCAAATTAAATTAAGGAAAAAATTATTCTGTCTATAACAATCTGAATTATACGTGTGATGACCACATTTGGTGTAGTGACCTCCCTCATATCATAAAAATTATATCAATGGTCGGGTCTCCACCTCTAGGATTTTCACCTCCACCTCTAACATCATAACCTCTACATCTGGCTGGCCAGGTAGGATAATTATTAACTGCAATGGAGCGTGTAGCCTGAGTGCTTTCCTAAAATTGTATTTCTCCAATATTCCACATTCACAGCAATTCCTTTAAGGATCAGTTAACTTATTGCTCATGGCAATATATATTCGGACACAGTCATTGTGACCTGGTACAACCGTTCAGATCGCACATATCACATATTGCAGAGAATCTCGGGGTGACGTCTTCATAACATTTACTAAAAATAGAGTTTAGAAGATAGCGTTGCATTGGCCGGCTTGCCCTCTTGGTAATCTTGTCACAAACATTGATGGCCAATTTCCTCTTTTGCTATGTTGGCTTACACTGTTGAGCTACCCCGTTTACTCATATACTCTTCGTCATTCTCTAGGGGCGATCCTTACCCCATGAAAAGAACCAACCTTAAATATGTATAAATTATTTGGAGGACATTTCCATACCATATATATATACATTCCAATAACTCATCATATTTGTCCTTCACAACTCCAACACATCGACCGGACGTCAAGGTCCGTTGAAACCCAACACGATTTATTAGGTGATCTCCTGATATAATTGTGTCTTCCGTTGGGACCATAACTTGTGTGGTAAATACATTATCTTCCCACTACTTCTGTGTGCCTTCCGTAGCACGGTAAAATGAACTCCTCGCATTCGACTATTCCCACGTTCTGTAATTCCTCATAAGAACTGTCAAGCACAATCTCGTGGGTTCTCAAAAGATGCACCGCTGAAGGTGGCAGCGAAGACTTTGGTGAAACTTGTCCTCTGTAAAACTTTTGAAGGCATAGTTGATCTATCACCAGCCTGTGCCATTGTTCGGCTGGATAAGCGGTACGTGACTACGCCATTCGTGGGAAGACAAGAGTGGAAATTTAACTTAACACTTTGAAGAACAATTTCGCACGATAAGAAAGAACAATTGAGAGACTCTTTCCTAACTCAATAGACTCTGGAGGACAAGTACAGACGTCTCCGTACCTACCTCTCAAACTCTACTAAGCTTGTTCGTGAGTTGTGAGACCTATGCAACCTAGTGCTTTGATACCAACTTGTCACGACCCGGATTTCCCACCATCGGGGTCATGATGGCGCCTACTAAATGGAAGCTAGGCAAGCCAAATATTAATTACATCTCCATTAATTACTAATTTCTTATTAACAACATAAAAATTACAGCGGAAGACTTAGTCAAATGTGATAAAGAAAATCCAAATCTGATATACTACCCAAGATTGGTGTCACAATACTCACGAACTTCTAAGAATAATACACATAACTGTCTGAAAGAAAATACAAGCTGTTTATCTCGATTACATGAGATAACAGAATGAAAAGCATAGATAGAAGAGACAACGGGTCCTGCGGACGCCTGCAAGGCTACCTCGTAGTCTCGGTAGTCGAAAAATCCACAAGTCTCTATTGTTGCTGCTGCTGTCCGTAACCTGTATCTGCGCAAAAAGAGCGCAGAGTGTAGTATCAGCACAACCGACCCCATATGCTGGTAAGTGCCTGGCCTATCCCAGCGAACTAGTGACAAGGCTAAGGCCAGTCACCCACCTAAACCTGTACAGTTGCAATATAGATATATATATATATATATACAATACATTTATAAAGAAATACTCTGCTCTAAAATAACAGTCAATAACTCTAGTTATCCAGAATAATCTAATCAACAGAATAAACCTTATTTTTTTTGTCTCAATTTCCTCTTTCATTTCATGTCTCGTGGTAGGCGTACCACCCGCTCCCAACTATCACAGTAATTATCTCTTGTGGTAGGCGTACCACCCGCTCCCAATTATCAATAATTATATATCGTGGTAGGCGTACCACCCGCTCCCAAATATCAATAATTATATCTCGTGGTAGGCGTACCACCCGCTCCCAAATATCAATAATTATATCTCGTGGTAGGCGTACCACCCGCTCCCAAATATATCAATAATTATATCTCGTGGTAGGCGTACCACCCGCTCCCAAATATATCAATAATTATATCTCGTGGTAGGCGTACCACCCGCTCCCAAATATATCAATAATTATATCTCGTGGTAGGCGTACCACCCGCTCCCAAATATATCAATAGGCTACCGGCAACTATGGCCAATGCCAAGATTTAAATAACTTCGTGGTCGGCGTACCACACGATCCCATTTCTTATTATATAAGTGGTCGGCGTACCACACGATCCCATTTCATAAATATATATATATATTACCGGCCTTTAGCCAATAATCTCTATATCAACAATATTTGTAATTACCGGTTTTTAAACCAATAATTTATAATAGCTTCAACAATTTACCTTCATTACCGGTATAACACCAATAATCCTTATTCAACAATTTATTCATTACTAAATTCATATTCCTACAAACTAGGATAGAACAAACACTTACCTCGAGTGCTTATGAACAATTCAATCCGTGGATATGTCTTTTCTTTCAATTTGGCTCCAATTCAACCGTATCTATACACAATTGATTTAATATCATCAATTCTACTCAACAACTAATTCTTAACACCAAATAACACTTTTTCAACATTCTGCCATGAATAGTAAATTTCAACCCCGGGCCCACATGGTCGGAATTCGAGGTTAGGACCAAAATCCGGTTACCCATCCCCCCAAGAGTTCATGTATATAATTTGTCTCAAAATCGGACCTCAATTCGAGGTCCAATTCCCCAATTTATGAAAAACCCTATTTTCTAACAAAAACAAGAATTTACCATGAAAACATTTGATTTCTAATGAAAAACATGTTTAATGATGTTAGGAATTGAAAGAATTAAGTAAAAAGTGACTTACAATCGATTTGATGAAGAAGAAATCCTTGAAGAATCGCAAATGGGTGTTTTGGTTTTGTAAAAATGTGAAGAAATGACTGAAATTCGTGTTTTTCAGGTCTCCGTGTTCGCATTTGCGAACATGGGTTCGCAATTGCGAACCCCGACCAATTTCTGGAGTTTGAAAAATAAGCTAAGGGTGGGAAGTTCGCATTTGCGAACTTTTCTTCGCATTTGCGAAGCTAAGGCAAAACTGGGAAGTTCGCATTTGCGAACTATTGTTCGCAATTGCGAACACAGGCTAAATATGGGAGGTTCGCATTTGCGAACTATTGTTCGCATTTGCGAACCCAGGCAGAATAGTGGCCAGTTCGCATTTGCGAACCAGTAGCATTTGCGAACACAGGGACAGAAGGGTCAAGTTCGCATTTGCGAACTATTGTTCGCATTTGCGAACTCAGCACAATAGGGGGAGTTCGCATTTGCGAGCTATTGTTCGCATTTGCGAACTCAGGCGGGGGGAGTTCGATTTGCGAACTATTGTTCGCATTTGCGAACTCTGCACAATAGTGAGAGTTCGAACTTCTAACATGAAAAATTGACCTCGTGGCCTATCCAAAGTTCACCCGAGCCCCCGAGGCTCCAAACCAAATATGCACATAACCTCAAAAACACATTATGAACTTGTTCAGTGCGATCACATCGCCAATATCACCTCGTTTTCATCAAATCAAGCCTCAAATGCATGATTTTCATACCTTTAGTTTTCAAAACTTTCAAACTTGGGACTCAAGGTCCAAAACCTCTCAAACGACATCCAAATGTCATCAAACTTTACAGAAATCACATATATAATATTTAAGACTTGTACCCGGGCGTCTGAACCAAAATACGAGCCCGATACCAAGGTCAATTAATTTATTTCCTTTAATAATTGTATCAAAAACAATTTCACATAAAAATTCATAACTTGGGCTCTAGGCCTCAGAATTCGACTCCGGACGCATGTCCAAGTCCCATATTTTCCTACGGACCTCTCGGGACCATCAAATCTCGGTCCGGATCCGTTTACCAAAAATGTTGACCGAAGTCAACCATATCAATATTAATATCATTTCTATCCAAATTTCTCATAGAATTCATATTTTCTATCACAAAAATCTTTCCGGCTACATGCTCGGATCGTGCACGTAAATCGAGGCAACATAGAATGAGGTTTTCAAGGCCTCAGAAGCTCGAAATTATTAATAAAATAAGTGATGACCCTTTGGGTCGTCACATATTTAGACATTGGTTTTTCTAAAAATTGCTACTTTTCTCTTTTCTTTTTTAGGTATTTAGCCGGTCAGCATAATGGCCCAGGACAAATAAATGCAACACATAATCATGTTCGGTCTTTTATATCCGGGTTACCTGTTCTAGACGGACCCAACCCCGGTGTTGAGTCCCATAAGTCAGATATGATGCAAATAATCGTCCTAATTCTAGGCTCAATATACTGATTTTTCATTGGTACTAGACTGTGTACCCGAGCGGACAACTCGGGTCGAGGAGGGGGCTTTGTACTGGTGACCCGCGGGATCGTCCGGCTTTGTAACTTTTTCGGCCTCTGTTTCTTATTTGGGTATTGACTTAATAGAAAGGGGAGTCTCAACCAGTAAGCACATCCCTGGAGGTAAGAAGAGAAGGGTTTTCGGCATAATTTTAATATACAATTCACGTAATATCAAAACAGTAAACATATAGCACATTGATCAAAACGTATAGGGAAATCAGATATAAACAAAAACAACAATTTAACTGAGCTCAAAAACTATATCACCCAAAAAATGCTCCTTTCTTCTTTATGCACTAATTCATACCCACTTTCACACCTCCTTTTTCTACAGAAGTCCGCTTATTTTACTATACCCCGGGAAGGGATATAATAAAAAGGGAAGGAGTTTTTCCACTTAAAGGACGGTTGGAACGGGATTCATTTATTTAATATCAGAATCGCTACTTGGGAGATTAATGGTGTCCAAGTCACCGATTGAATCCCGAACCGAGGAAATTATGACTCTGTTAACAGTCCGCGAATCAGAAATCCAGATAAGGAATTCTATTAACCCGGGAGAAGGTGTTAGGCACTCCCGAATTCCGTGGTTCTATCACGGTCTCTCAACTGTTGTATTTGTTTTTATCTGATTTCTTTATATGTTTTACTTTTATGTGCCTTTATTAGTGTTCCGCTTTATCATTTTTAAAAGAATTGCAACGCCGTGAAAATGCACTTCGGGCCACATCGTACTAGTACGCCTGTGGCTTTTAATACATTTCAACTTCATTGAGATTTGGATTTTGGTCACATAAATGTGCACCCGTATTAGGAATGTATATTAAACTATGCCTAATGATGTCTATTCTTGTTATATTTGGGAAAGATCGTGAAATTGTCTAAACGTTCCTTCTGAGTCTAAAGCGTTAGTTGTTTTTTTGGGGGCCCCGTGTGTGTTACTTTTTAACGAGGCTCATCCCTTATTTTTAAAAGGTCAATTCTATTTGTGTACTATATTTTCTACTTCTGTTTTTTCTTCCTAATATAATTGTTTTTGCAGCAGTTTTATATTATTCTTTATTAGAGTCTAGGCCATTATTTATTACTGGGCCTGGACCTTGAACTAGCTTAGCAGTTTGCAGCCAGATGTAACTGAACCTCTGGAGCCCAGTGCACGTTTCCATTTCTATTCGCAGGCACGATAGCCATTTAAATTCGATCGGGGTCTGGTTTCACAATTAGGCCCAAATCATTCATATCTAAAGTAAAATAAGGACTAATTAACATTTTTATAGCAGCACTTATGAACATGTATCAATCAATATTAATGACTAACTGTTTCTATTAACGCCAGTCTGCATTTGATCACCACTGCTTTCAATATTTGATAATTAACTAAGAACCTTAATACCTAGATTAAATCAACGTTGTTATTAGCAGAATCTAATATTCATATCATTATTTAATTGAAACACTAGTTGAGAAATTATTTTTTTGTTGCTTTTGTCTAATAGGAGAAACAGTATTCTAAATTTTCAACTAAACATGCTCGAATTACCGTTATCAGATTGCCAAATCACAGAGTCTTAAAGCAATTTTGTAGCTAAGCCAATTTAAGTAATGACAGACAGTAACACGATTTGAAATTCAACTACTTATGCTTTTCAAATTAACTGATTCAGATTCGGAACTTGATTAACAAAATGTCCAAGTATTAATATTACACATCTAATTTTATAATAGTTATAAATCCAGGTGATTTGACTAAGTTTAGGCCAGTTTTAGTTTTAGATCTAAGTGATCATCTAAACTAGTCTGTTTAATAAGTTTATTACGGTGTTGTCTACTACTACTTTTAATCTAAGTTGAGTTCGTATAGTCTAGTACTTATTACAACCAATTCCTAATGAATTACAAGAGATCTACATATCGAGCTATATAAACATAGAAATATAATTACAACTGAAATTAAACAACAATTTTCATTCCTTCATTTGCATTCTCAATTACAACTCCAAGATATAGTAGTGTACCTGATTCAAATGACAAATCAATGAGTTCTAGAGGTGGAGAAGAAGAAAAATCAGCAACAGCAGCAATTAGACAGCAACATCATTAGAAACGAGTTAACACAGCAACAGCTACCAAACTCCAGAATATATATAACCCATCAATTCAACCAAGTAAGTATGAAAACCCAGCAAATTCGATCAAAACCAGTGAAGAACAACCATCAGAGATTCCAGAATATAACTCGAACTAGAAGTGATTGAAAACCAGCATTATTTCTGTGTGTATTTGATATATTTCAGTGTATATATATATTTCTGAACTTCTAAACTTCTTAAAATTTTTGAACTCCTTAAATTAGGCCTGAAGAGGCCTATTTATAGAGTAGAATGGGAGGGAATTTTGAATTAATTATTCAGATTTCCCACCCCTACTCTTTTTGATTTATTTCAGTTAAGTATAGGGAATTTTTTATAAGAATACACTTGAACCCCTGCTAGAAGGTTCCAGGATATTCTATACCATTCTATTAGGCGTTAATGCCTTTATTGCCCTCACTTGCTAAGGGTTATTACCTATTCACCATTTAACTATGCTTGATTCACCCCTTATTATTCAACTAATTATAGTAAAACCAGGCCCAATTGTCTTTTATGCCTTCACTACTTCAAAGTTATCTTCAGAATTACCCTTTTCTATTCCCCTTTTACCCCTTATATCTCATATGTATTCACCCGACCTGCCCTTAGGTCTGTTAAGACCTGGGGTATTCAGCATTATTTAAATTATAACCCTTAGACTTATCTTTATTTTTTAACAAATTTTAGCCTAAGTGAAACTTTTCAGAGCTAACCACTTTCAAAGATAACCACAAATGGCTTTACAAGTTAAAATTTACACTGTGTTGCAACAAAAACCTATATCATTTGCACATATAGCCCTATTGTGACTAAGTGCTCAAAAGTTTAGAAAAGCCAAACATATAAACCGTATTTGCAATAATAGCCAATTTCATGTAATTTTGCCCACATTACCCTGATTTCAACTAACTTTTAACTAATCAGAATTCAGATGGACAAATAGATAATGTTTGAATTCTAATTAATCAAAACCCTTAGCCGAAACAAGATCTATTACTCAAGAACATCAAACAGCTAACAGCATGCGATTTAACAAAATAGCTTTAAACAGAACAAACAGAGTACTTAATCAACACAGATATATCATGCAATAGATTAAGGTTTTAACCAAGTAATAACACATAAGAGTGAAGCATAGAAAACGAAAGTTATTCAGGGATACTTAGCTTTTGGAGTCTCTTTTTCCTTTTTTTTTCTTTTCTTTCTTTTCTTTCATTATTCTTCATTTTTCTTCCTTTTTTCTTGGTTCTCCAATGGTTCAGAGACTCTGGGTCTCTTTTTGATAGTCCATCCTCCAGGCAGACTCTAGGAGTCTTGTTTGGATGTAAAAAGGTGGTATTTTGGGTCTAGGGTTTGATTTAAAAGGGCTTTGGGTTTGGGGTGTCCGCCGGAGTAGGGTTTCGGCGGAATAATTTTTAATATTCGAGAAACAGGGTTGAGATTCGAGGGGTGGACTTAGGTAGGGTGATAGAGGAGTTTAAGGTGGTTCTGGTGTGTAAAGGTGGGAGACTGGTTCATAGTTTGGGTGGTCGCCGGCTAGGGTTCCGATGACCGGAATTTCAAGATCTGGAAGATGGTGGGGTATTTTGGTAAGGCTAGTTGGATGGGGTGGTGAGAGAGGACGATGGGTGTTCAGGGGTGAAGGCCTGGTCGGAGAAGATGACTAGTTGACAGACCACCGGTAGGGTTCCGGTGGCCTGTGGAGAGGAGGATGGGAGACATAAGGCGGTTAGGGTTTTGAGTTTGAGACATGGGAAGTGTATAATGAGGCTTTGAATGGAGGGGTTATAGTTATATATTGAATATGTATCTTTCATTTTCAGCCATTAGATTAGACAAAATGAACGGCCAGGATCAAATTGCCCCTTAAATGACGTCGTGTACTTTAAGTGAAGCCTTCTTCTCGTCCGTTAGATTAGCTTCTTTGACGACTATGATTCATTCATTTAAACTGTGTCGTTTGGTTCCATGTGACATTGATTTTATCCATTAGATTAATCAAATGGACGGCTATTATTTCCTTTAACGATGTCATTTCAATTATTTAACCACCGCTTATCTTGGTTCGTTTGATTGAATCATCAATGGCCCAGATCTACTATGCTATACGTCGTCATTTGATTGTTTACAAGGGCTGGTCGGTTCAATTTTAAATTGGGCCAGGTCTGTTAGGGGTATTAATTTTGGTAGCCTTTTGTAATTGGCCCAAATACCTTGTATATTTTGTATTTTTTTATATTTATCTTATTTTTGCATTTTTTAACTTGTATTTATTTAATTATTTTCTATATTGTCTTGCGTTTTATACTTGTTTTCCTTAGTATTTTATTCCTAATGTATTTATCCCCTTTTATTTTTTTATTTTTTCTTTGATTTCTAATTTCTTAGTAATTATCTTACATTTTTTGATATTTTCTAATTGATTTCATTTTGTATTTTTTGTTTTAATTTACTTCGCTTTATTTTCAACAATTAAAACAAACACTGATACTTTTTACACAATAATCAACCAATTTCAATCCAAAATCATTTTTTGTATTTTTATTTTGGTATTAACTGCTTGGGGCAAAAATCACGTGCTCAGAATGACTATTATTTTTTAGGTCATTTTTTATGGATCGACAAAATTTAGGTGATCCGTATCCGGTGGCCCGGGCCTATGTAGATCATGGGCTATACTACACGTAAATCTAAAAATCGGGCGAAATTATAATTTTATGGCCCTAAAATACCAAAAATAGGAACAATCATGACGAGGCGGTGACTATTGTTCCTTGGGTGATTTTCGATAGGACGGCTAAATTTTTGGCTATTAGAGTTTGGTGGCCCGAGCCCATGCCTATAGCGTGGGCTATATCACACAAAAAAATCTAGGAATCAGGATTCCTGTTTTATGGCCCTAAAACGCCAAAAATGAGGATCGGTCATGGCGAGACGGTGACTATTGTTCTTTAGGTTATTTTTTATGGGCCGAAAAAGTTAAGGCAATTCGGGTCCAGTGGCCCGAGCTTATGCAGATGGTGCGGGCTATAGTACATGAATATGTGAGAATCAGGCGAAACTCGAGTTGTATGGCCCTAAAAGGCAAAAAATGAGGAACGATCATGGCGGCGGGTGACTATTGTTCCTTAGGTCATTTTTAATGCGCCAGTAAAATTTGAGGCGATCTGGGTCCGGTGGTCCTAGCCCAAAGATTTAACGATGTTCGTCTAAGCATAATCCTCGGGGTAGAAGGACAGAGAATTTTTTACTATGAATGAGAAGAAAAGCACAATACCATCTATAGAATACCCAATTGCAGCCCCTATACATAGATCCCACATAGTCTCAAAGCTATAAGAGAAATATTTTCAATTTGACAAGGACAATAGGTTTTTCTTCCTTAAATCTATTAGGATACTTAGTTTTCCCAAACCTACAAAGATTAAGAAATTTTTAAAAAATACAGGGAGATCATCAAGCCATAAATAACAACTAAAGATATATATGTATGTATATATAAATTCATTTATCTAAGCCTTATGCATCAGTTTAAAGCATGTTGCTAGTTGAGAATATGAAGCGTGGGTGTTATTTTATATGGCATTTTCCCTCCATTGACACACTGAATATTAAGTTATATTGAACGTGTTATGTATTGGACGGCACATTTCATTTAAGCAGCAAAGCAAATTTGACCCTAACAAATTTCAAAGCTTTCTTATTACTTTGAGCAAACTTCATTCATGGCCGTTCGGCACTAACTTATGACAACCACTAGCCCATTATATTTGATTGCAAGTTATAGCCAAAAACTTATTACATTGGCTATACGCACAAAAAATGCTGACCCATTTATGCACTGATACACAAAAAACGCTAACCCATTTTTAATCTATTTTGGTATACTACTATTCATTATTTCTCCACCATAAATTATGAAATTTTTAAAAATAAATTAATTTTCTTATTTAACTCCATTTGATTTGCAGGATTTAATAGACAACTGAAAATTTTATAGTCGATATCACTTCTATTTTAATAATTGACAAAATGGATAAATGAAATAAAAATTCATATAAGTAAAACCAAAATTGTTAGGCTTCGTCTTTATATTTCTATAATCTGAATAAGTGTAATATTTTACTTTTTAAGGTCAAGTAGGACCATTTGAATCAGTCTCATGTTTTATGGATAAAAATTTAAATAAATAAAATACCCTTTAAATATTCATTAGAAAGATACTCAGTTTTTCATATTACAAATAGTGAGTTCCTTAAATTTACTAACACATACAATTGGCAAAAAAAAAATTTATGCTTGTTTAATAGAAACTAAAAATAGCAAAAAAATTAAATAAAAAAATCATTAGAGTAATATGAGTCTTGTAAGTTGTGATTCAATAACATTACTTTAATCTTTTTGTGAGGTGGAGCTATTATTTTTGTTCATTACCATTCTTTGATTTTTATTTTAATAGAAATATTAACATCTTCTTAATTATAAAATTTTATACAAAATAGTCTATACATGTTGGATAGATAAGATTAAGGTAAAAAAAAATGTCTATGTACACTTTTCTACATCATACAACAGTCTATACACATTGGATAGATAAAAGTGCTCGGGATAAAAAATTAACTGTCACTATACAAAATATATATAAAATAGACCGCCACTATACAAAATATATACAAAATAGACTATCACTATACAAAAGAAATCCAACAATCTATACACATTGGATAGATAAAAGTGCTCGGAATATAAAATTGACTGTCACTATACAAACTAGACTACCACTATACAAAATTGTATATAATTTATATACAATATACGTACATATTAGATAATATACATTATATACAATTTTGATACATTGTTTAGACAGATTATACATTCGCGATACAAAATACATTTGGGGTACACAAATATATACACTTTAGATACATAAGCACACTCGAAATAGGCTCAATATATGTCAAGGATGAAATGTCGAACTTATGATACAATATTTATACACTGCAAAAAAAGGATTGCTCCTTAGCGGCAATAGGGGTCGAACCTGCGACCTTCAGCTTAGGAAACAGGCACCCTATCCACTTTGATACAAGCAGTTGTGTTATCATATTCATTCCGTTCGGCTCCTATATGCAATATAATTAGGCCGAAGGGCCATTTTTTAAAAGTGGTACAATATATGGGCTATTAAAATTTTGAGGGGCTATAGAGGATAGTAACTTCATTCATGGCCGTTCGGCACTAACTTATGACAACCACTAGCCCATTATATTTGATTGCAAGTTATAGCCAAAAACTTATTACATTGACTATACGCACAAAAAATGCTGACCCATTTATGCACTGACACACAAAAAACACTAACCCGTTTTTAATCTATTTTGGTATACTACTATTCATTATTTCTCCACCATAAATTGTGAAATTTTTAAAAATAAATTAATTTTCTTATTTAACTACATTTGATTTGCAGGATTTAATAGACAACTGAAAATTTTATAGTCGATATCACTTCTATTTTAATAATTGACAAAATGGATAAATGAAATAAAAATTCATATAAGTAAAACCAAAATTGTTAGGCTTCGTCTTTATATTTCTATAATCTGAATAAGTATAATGTTTTACTTTTTAAGGTCAAGTTGGACCATTTGAATCAGTCTCATGTTTTATGGATAAAAATTAAAATAAATAAAATACCCTTTAACTATTCATTAGAAAGATACCCAGTTTTTCATATTACAAATAGTGAGTTCCTTAAATTTACTAACACATACAATTGGCAGAAAAAAATTTATGCTTGTGTAATAGAAACTAAAAATAGCAAAAAAATTAAATAAAAAAATCATTAGAGTAATATGAGTCTTGTAAGTTGTGATTCAATAACATTACTTTAATCTTTTTGTGAGGTGGAGCTATTATTTTTGTTCATTACCATTCTTTGATTTCTATTTTAATAGAAATATTAACATCTTCTTAATTATAAAATTTTATACAAAATAGTCTATACATGTTGGATAGATAAGTAAGGTAAAAAAAATATCTATGTACACTTTTATACATCATACAATAGTCTATACATATTGGATAGATAAAAGTGCTCGGGATAAAAAATTAACTGTCACTATACAAAATATATACAAAATAGACCGTCACTATACAAAATATATACAAAATAGACTATCACTATACAAAAGAAATCCAACAATCTATACTCATTGGATAGATAAAAGTACTCGGAATATAAAATTGACTGTCACTATACAAAATAGACTACCACTATACAAAATTGTATATAATTTATATACACTATACGTACATATTAGATAATATACATTATATACAATTTTGATACATTGTTTAGACAGATTAACAATCGCGATACAAAATACATTTTGGGTACACAAATATATACACTTTAGATACATAAGCACACTCGAAATAGGCTCAATATATGCCAAGGATGAACTGTCGAACTTATGATACAATATTTAAACACTGCAAAGAAGGATTGCTCCTTAGCGGCAATAGGGGTCGAACCTGCGATCTTCAGCTTAGGAAACAGGCACCCTATCCACTTTGATACAAGCAGTTGTGTTATCATATTCATTCCGTTCGACTACTATATGCAATATAATTAGGCCGAAGGGCCATTTTTTAAAAGTGGTACAATACGTGGGCTATTAAAATATTAAGGGGCTATAGAGGATAGTTTGCTCTATTACTTTACTAGTCTTTTAACAACAGCAATAAGGACCATTTTTATTTAGAAATTAAACAAAACAGTATCAAACCCAAGCTAAGTTTTCCAAGATATTAACAAAAATATCTACCAAATATAATATACCACTTTTTTTATAATCCTCGAACTTTAATTCTTTTCAAAACAAAAATTTTCATAATTTTAGTTTTCTAGTACATGAAGGAACATGTGATAAAAAAATTGGTAAAGTTTACATGAGAATTACGATGAATAGTTACTTGCATGGTAAAGTGGATGTATGATAGGAGAATGTGACCTAATGATTATTGAAGCGAGTAAAATTTTCAAGAAATGAAGGGCTTGTTTGGCCATAAAAAATTCTTTTTTTCAATTTATTTTCAGTTTATTTTCGGAATTAGTTTTTGACCATAAAAATCTTAAATTTCACTTGAAGTGAAATTTAAAATTTGAAAAACTCCAAAAAGTTGGTTTTTAAAATTTTCACTTCAAAACACTCACAAAAATTCAAAGCATTCCAAATTGTATTATTGTCCAAACATAACTCTATTTTTCGACTTGAATTTCCTTTTACTTCGTTTTTTTTTCTAGAATTCTGCAATTCTTATGTCCAAATACCAAATAGATTAAATCTCAAGTGATAAATAATTTATTTTTGTTATGCAATAATAAAAGAAGAAGAGTATTGCAGAGCAAAGTAGAGAGAAGAAAATTTTTTATTGATACTAGTCTTAGTACACACGCGATGCGCGTGTACCTTGTTCGGTGCATATAAAATTATAAAAATATAAGCCCTTAAAAATAAAAAAATTCAAATATTAGCTCTTGAAAATAACAAATATTGAGCCTATTTAGTAAAAAAAAAGTAAAGACTAAGCATGAAAAACTAAGATGATTTTGAAAGTTTAGTGTTCTTTTATATTAGATTCGTATCAAAATAATCGTCTAAATACCATGTATTCTAGACAAATCAACTACATAAAGAAACTTTTAGCGATGAGAAAATAATGTAGTTAAATATAAAAATTTATCGCTAGTGACAGATCAATAAAAAAAAGTGACCAACTTCAATCAAGCTTCTGAAAAAATAATTTTTAAATTTTAAAACAATAAACAAATATTATGAAAGGGAAATAAAGAGGCAAAATTAGTCTTTATGATTAAACAATGACAAAGAATTGAAATTTTACACAAAATCATGCAGTTTCCTTGTTGGAAACTAATTAACGAACAAAAATTCCTCCTACGATTTTTGGATTCTTTTATTGTCTTAATATTTTGTATCCTTATTAGGAAAAGATATAAAATACTAAATTACTTAGAAAAAAACTTAGTTGATTTAGAACTCCTAAATATTTGGAAAGCCTTTTGATTTTACACTTCCGATATAAAATATATTTTTATGGGTAAAAAAGGCGAACGACATTTCGCTAAGGGGCTTCATGCTTTTAATATAGTATAGATTGAGATGAATTACAATGGAATAGAACTCTCTATTTATAGAGAGAGGTCGACTTAGCCACCAAGTAATAAATTCTAGAATTTCTCTAAACATGGACATTCACCATAAATAGAATTCTATTTATAACACTCCCCATGAATGTCTATTCAACTGGTAATGTGCCTCGTTAAAACTTTAACCAAAAGAAAACCCAATGGGAAAAAATTCTAGAAAAGGAAAAAGAGTACATATGTTTAGAAATGCGTCTATTGGTTGCC
Source organism: Nicotiana noctiflora (assembly GCA_032618575.1). NCBI lineage: Eukaryota > Viridiplantae > Streptophyta > Magnoliopsida > Solanales > Solanaceae > Nicotiana > Nicotiana noctiflora. The sequence goes on from JASVEL010003616.1 coordinate 73,458, forward strand.
TCGTTAAAACCCTTGTAAGGAAAACCCAGTGGGACAAAACCTTGTAAGGGAAAAAGAGCGCAACTCGCATCAACTCCCCCTGATGAGAGCATCAATTCACATCTTTGAGTCTTCGCATCCCGATCTTGTACACTAGCTTCTTGAAGGTTGAAGTCGACAAAGATTTTATATCAGTTTCAATATATTTTCATAACAACATAACATAGAGATCTCTTCATTCATATATTCAGGTACCTGAATCTCTCATGAGATATTATGAAGTGTTATGTCATGTGATCTTCTAGATAACTTGCCTCCTTTATTATGATCATTTGCTCATCATCTTTATCATTAAGTTTATTTGAAACTGATTGTCTATACGCTTTAAGTTTACCATAGATTTTGTCCTTCTAGGACTTAATATGAGCATTTTCAAAAAAATGTCATTGAAAGGGCCGACCCAGTTCAATACCCACTTCGTGGGTGTCTGGGGAAGGGAATACTCTAGGCAGCCTTCCCCCTGCTTTGCAGAGAGGCCGATTCGAACCCGCGACCTGACACACCACGGCAAGCAAGCTTACCGCTGAGCCAAGCCGGCCCTTCTATAAATTGAGAATATAGTTACTTTCTTTGGGTCAGCAAATGCATCTGGCATGCTTTGCAATAAATTGCACGTGAATTATCCTTTTATGAACTTCAAGTTTATATTATTTTATTCGAGGATATAGATGTATAAATGATAATTTATTCCATGTAACTTTTTTCCAACTGTTGTATCTTGTCTCCCCCTCATGTTAGAAAAACTAACTTGTTTTCTCAACTTTGAGAACTCATCTTTGTGCTTTATGGTATTAATCAAAATATACACCACACATCAATAATAATAAGATGGAATTTTTTGGTTCCTGACTATGAACCACTTGTGAGGGGCGAAAATAATATACTTTCCTATATAACGTATATCAAACTAATATACAAAATTTTATTCTCATAAGCAATAGTTTATCTATTAACTGAATGCACTCAATAAATTATTTTGCTAAACCAACTATGATGTAAACCAACTTATCAAGAAGAACTATCTTGAATAAAAAATCTGGAAACTATGTTCTATATTAAATTATTAAGCAAGTTACCTCGCAAATACCAGGTTGCGGGTCAATAACAATTGCACATGTAACCATCTCATAGATGCATCTTATGTGGTATACATGGCAGGTGAATGAGCATATATTCACCTTTGATATTTCAAGCATTCATGGGATTCAATCCCAACTTTAGTTGATATATTAATTAATGAGAACATGCAATATAAGAGAATTCATAAAGAACTTTCTAGTTCTTTAATATTTACCCCATGTGAATTCTCTATTATTTTTACACATCATACTTAAATTGATATGGCTAAATCAATTATGCCAATTGGATAAATTGTCAATATTGATAAAGTTCACATTTACATCATGACGTGTGCAATTATCAATAAACTCCAAGTTTATTATGATATGAGTTTTTATATCAATAAACATTCACTTTATTGTGGTATTCTTTTGTTTGTGTAGTACAAACTTGAGAATAAAGCGGATAGCTTTTCACATACATATAACCCAGCT